>CM047810.1:77400556-77548232 GCA_026214975.1 Gentiana macrophylla
TGAACCTTCAAAGCTCGCCCAAAAACTCGAGAATTCTAAAAGCAACAAACAACGGAGAAAATAAGAAACACTAAAAGTGTGAAGGGTGAGAAGCGAAGGCTTTATATAGGCAAAGGGGCCACGATCGAACGGTTGGGAACGCTTCATCCAACGGTTCGAGATTAGGCGGCGGCGGTTGTCGCTTTTGAAATCTAAAAAAGCGTCCCATCAATACCCACGTACAACTACCAGGCGATTCTTTGAAACGGCCGCATCACTCCGCAGCAAAAGAAGACGGAGTGGCGACGGCACCGCGATTGATGGCCTCGCCCGCAAAAAATAGACCCCGAGTTGCTTTGAGGTCGCATGTTTTGAAAGCACGGCTCTTAGCGAACAAGTCGCATGCAGGCGACAAGGTCGAAAAAATAGACCCGAGAGTTGCTTTGAGGTCGCATGTTTTGAAAGCACGGCTCTTAGCGAACAAGTCGCATCAGGCGACAAGGTCGCAAAAATAGACCCGAGTTGCTTTGAGGTCGCATGTTTTGAAAGCACGGCTCTTAGCGAACAAGTCGCATCAGGCGACAAGGTCGAAAAAATAGACCGAGTTGCTTTGAGGTCGCATGTTTTGAAAGCACGGCTCTTAGCGAACAAGTCGCATCAGGCGACAAGGTCGCAAAAATAGACCGAGTTGCTTTGAGGTCGCATGTTTTGAAAGCACGGCTCTTAGCGAACAAGTCGCATCAGGCGACAAGGTCGCAAAAATAGACCCGAGTTGCTTTGAGGTCGCATGTTTTGAAAGCACGGCTCTTAATGAACAAGTCGCATCAGACGACAAGGTCGAAAAAATAGACCCAGAGTTGCTTTGAGGTCGCATGTTTTGAAAGCACGGCTCTTAGCGAACAAGTCGCATCAGACGACAAGGTCGAAAAAATAGACCCAGAGTTGCTTTGAGGTCGCATGTTTTGAAAGCACGGCTCTTAGCGAACAAGTCGCATCAGACGACAAGGTCGCAAAAAATAGACCCAGAGTTGCTTTGAGGTCGCATGTTTTGAAAGCACGGCTCTTAGCGAACAAGTCGCATCAGACGATGGGATCATAAGTGTTGATAATTACTCCATCCTTCATATCCTCAGGGAATGTCATTAAAGCACGGAGTAGGGGGCCATTGATGGGTACAAATAATTCCACCACCTCAACAAAGAGGAGACAACCCACCGCCAGCCCACCTCGGCATGACAAGAGAGATCGCAAAATGGGGCGCCGATGATCTTACCTCGCCGCAATCAAGGCATCCGCGGCCTCGTGCAAAGCAGCAGAGACCTGTGAAATCTCATCCAGCGAGTCGGTATGGTCGCAGGCGAGGCCAAAGAGGGCTTGCTCCTTGCGACCCGCAGAAGTGGTCGCCGATTGATCCAGATCTTTTCCCCACTTGTAACTTAGATATTTCACCTTGCTTAATATCTAAGTAAGACCTATCTACTAGTAAAATATCTAACAGATTACTTACCCCCTAAGTTAACCACCTACATAAAAGGGGTGGTCATTGTAACTAAAAGGAGATGAGATAAAAATACACACTATATTCCCAAGCAAAAGCTCTCTCCATTCTAAATCTCCACACCACCACCCCCGGAGGCGTCAACACACTTTAAATACAGCCAGATATCCACCGTCAGAACACCGCAAGGACACCCGTGAGGATTTAGACGTCTTCAGTCCCCTTATTAGAACGAATCGTCGGATGACTGCCACGTATAGAAAAATACAAAATGTTTTGTTTGTTATACTCGTGGCAATAATCTGACAGTTTGTTCTAATAGAAAGTTCATACTACAAAATTATCTGTATTTAAGAGAGAAAATATAATTTCAAGTCATTTTAACACCTTTTATTTCATGTCAGGTCGGATCAGACCTGACATTTTTTTTTGAGTTCCCCGTGGAAATTTTCCCCCTCGCCCCGTGGAAATTTCCCCCAGCCCGTGGAAATTTCCACATGCTGGAGGAAAATTCAACCGGATCAGGGGGAAATTGGTGTTAGTAGAACGGTAAGCGCTATATCTTAACAGGTGTTTAAAAGAAAATTCCAGGTTCCCTTATTAGACGAATCGTCGGATGACGCCACGTATAAAAAATACAAAATGTTTTGTTTGTTATACTCGTGGCAATAATCGACGATTTGTTCTAATAGAAAGTTCATACTACAAAATTATCCGTATTTAAGAGAGAAAATATAATTTGAGTCATTTAACACCTTTTATTTCATGTCGGTCGGATCGGACGACATTTTTTTGAGTTCCCGTGGAAATTTTCCCCTCGCCCGTGGAAATTTCCACATCTTTGAAGAAAATTCAATCTGGATCGGGGGAAATTTCCATGGGCGGGAAATTTCACACGAGAGAGGGGAAAAATTCCATGGGGACTAAAAAAATGTAGTCCGATACACGACTGAAATGAAATAAAAGGTATTACAGTGACCTGAATTTATATTTTCTCTATTTAAGATATGAGAGTATTTACGACAATAGCTCAAAGACCGCACACCAGGAATCGTGAAAGAGGTGGCGAATATGTCCACACTGCTTTCCACACTCTTGTGCACGGATATCTGCTTTCCACTCTTGTGCACGGATATCTAGGTATTCTTATTTTTCCCTTATTCTTTCTAAACAAAAAACTTATACATAATGCATAAAAATGTAGGGTCATTGATTAAATGTGTTTTATCAATTATTAAAGAATAAAGCGTGTAGTGAATATATAGTGTAGATATTGTATAGTGGATGTATAACACCCTAAAAACAAACCTTGTCTCATATAAAGAAACAGTAGTGATAGTACCACATAAAAATTGCCACAATGTTATGAACAACACATTTTGGACAATTGATTATTATGTGGATCTATTAAACCATATGAGTCTAGAAAAAATCAATGACTTAAAATTGTTTTGTGCATATTTTGTTGATGCATAAACATTTCTCTATCAAAGATATGTTCTTCCCTGAACCTTTCCCGTTTTGTATTATTTAGTAAATTTTTAAATTTTTTTTTTTGACTTGAGTAAAATGTTTTTGTTTTTAAGAAGTTTGAAGTACCAAAAAATCCATTCATAATTTTTATGCAAAAAATAATTATAATAATATTAAAATTTTTAACACATAAATGTAGTATGACATTGGCCTCAAGAAATCGGGATAGAAGGAAAATGTAATTTAATAAGGATAAAAATAACAATTATTAAGTAACAAATGTGGAATAGAGTAAATAGGAAGTAACGATTGTGAAACACAAAGTAACATTAACACGTGAAGCAACAATTTTAAAGTAACAATTGTGATTTTTGTCCTTTATAATCATGAAAATGTTATTTTTGTCCTTCCAGACCTATTTATCAATTTTTTTGTCATTGTGCCCCTTCCCCCATATATGTACTAAAAACAATAAACATTAGATCTATAAAAAAACAAATACATAAATAAAAATACATACCATATTATACAGGGAAAATCGTGTCGGACGGATAACTTGAGAATTCCGACAAATGATATAGAAGGAGTTGCCCATACTTGTTCCCTAGTCACATGTTTAGATATAAATAAATAAAAGGCATTTTGAAATGACTAATATAACAATATAACTCTTACGATGATGACAGTAAAGAAAAAAAAGTTGGCTTAATTAAGAAATAGATGAAAATGAAAGTAAAGAAAGAAACTTAGTTTGTAAGTGAGATTTAAACATCACTCTTTTCAACTGAGAAAAATTTCTCAGTCAAGCACCAGTAGTTTTATTGTGGACCACGATCACCATGTCATACTTATCCACAAATAAAATCTTTATAAAAAGGGTAAAAATGTAAATTAATGGCATTTATATTTTACACGATGGGCCCTTATGTGTTTTGTTGCTTTTCTATTGGTTCTGGATCACCAAGTCATACTTAGTCCAGGACCATAATAAAATTTCCGGTCAAGCACTCTCAGTCGGCAGGTTTTTTTTAACAGCATTTGACGAAAAATGGCTTGAACATAAAGCCCAAAAGCCCACAGGCAGACCACCCACCCGTGTTGATATCACAGGTGGTGCAGCGAGTGAAGAATTTGAGATTAGTCTGGATTGTGTAATTTCTTTCTATTAATCTTGCTTTAGATTTTGTTTGATACCCTGGTTGTAAAGATACCGTTTTGTGAAATTTTAAAATACAACCGTTGTAAGAAGGTTTTACCAAGTGGCATGTATTACAACCACTCATTTCTAACCTCTCTCACACGATAAAAGTGTATTATGTGAAAGAGAGTGAAAATGAGAGGCTCTAATGTATGCCACTTGGTATAACCTTCCTACAACCGTTGCACCATAAAATCTCTCGTTTGTTTTTGGATCTTTCCCCTTTTTATGAATAAAATAAAAGTTCGTTTAAAAAAAAAAAAAAGAAAGCCCAAAATCCCAAAATAAAAAAAGAAAGTCGTGAAATTAATGAAGAACAAGCCTGAATTTAGAACTTAAAGATCCAAAAATGAACACAAACGTGGAAAGAAAAAGAAAACAAAAGCAGAGACAAAAGTAGATCTAACCAACAAAAAAAACACATGAGGAATCAAAACAATGGAGGTTGATTATACTATGTTTAGAGATTGGAACTTACCAAAAATCGCAGGAAAATGGTAGTGGGAGAACTGCATTTTAGAGTAATTAACAAAATAAAAAAGAAAAGAAATTGAAAAAGGAAAGGCTCTCAGATTAGCCACCTCTTTCGGAGAAGAGGAAGAAAAGAAGACGAAGAAAAGACTTTTTTTAAGAAAAACATTGTACTATGATTCCTCTTCCTCTTCTCTCTTAGTAATATGATTCGGCTTTTATAAAGGTATAAAACCAGTTAAAGACCGTTGGACAATGGAGAAAGTTTTATTATTATAAAACATGAGAAGATTTGAGAAACAAAAAGGGAGGAAAGATCGATACACTATATATGGTGCTTCTCATTTATTTAGCAAAGATTAATTTAACACATTCTTCCCATTCACTAATGTATATCAAGTTATATAACTTGTACAAAATGAAAGAACTGAAATTCCCAAAAAAAAAGAAAAGAAAAAGAATACAATAGAAATATGTAATGTAAAACAAAATAAAACAAAAGGGAGCTGTGCAAACCATATGCCGCCATGGATATGATCTTGCTCTTCAGGAGCAGCAGACTGCAGACCTCACCTCACCCTTCTGTGTGTATATATTGGCAACAAATTTAAGAGAAAACTACGTACAAGGAAGATGGACAATGACAAAAGAAATCTGATGGGAAAAGAGGTGTTTAATTAATAGAGGAAGAGAGGAAGAGAGAAAGGGAGTTATTTTGGGTTGGTGTATGCAATCAATGAGAGTGCAATTCAAATTTCAAACTTTATCTAGAGACTAGAAATGCGGGTAATTCTTGTATGGTGTCTCCACACGGTGTGGAGACACGTGTGGCACCATCATCCGGGTGAGCATCTGGGTTGACCAACTGCAAAACGATGATACAAAGTAAAATAGAGGTAATAATAATGAAAAGAATGAGCTTCAAGGAGTAAGGGATTACCTGTCGTTCAGACTCTTTTGGTTGGTCCCCCCTCTTCTGGCACATCCAGTTCCAATCACTATGTGAAGAACTCCCGCTAGTGCCCAAGATGATGTCAGGACGCCTTTTATCCCTCGATGTAGTACACGTCTCCTTGACTTTTGTAACTACCTTGGAGGCAAGACGGGGAGCCGCATGGGAGATGCTTTCGAATGACGCGAAGGCTTGGTTGAATTTTCTCTAGCTTGAGGAACGGTTCTCTTCTTTCTGGCCATGGTCTCCAAGAACAAAGCTCTCCCATCAATCAAATATGTACCATGCACTTTCAGCCACCACGCTCGAAAATCAGAAGAAGAATGGTTGTTCATCTCGCTTGAGCAGGCCGGAAGTGCTAGCTTGGAACAACTCCGAAAATCGATGAACTTTTTTCACAAAATTCTAGCTGACTGTATGTGGGTGGTTCTAAGGTCGGCTGCAAGTTCCTTTGGAGTGGTCTGATAAAACCCAAATTGACATGCAAACCTACAAGGGCTGTATGGCTCGACCCAACACAAACCATTCCGATGCAACACCATAAAGCTTGAGCGAGCAGCAAGAAAAAATGTCCTATCTCGGAGAAATAGTTTGCCATCATTCTCTTTGATCTCTGTGCGGCTCCTAGTAGCGGCATTCGTGCTCCAATCGATGTTACGGCCTCTATGGATAAGCTCCCTAGCGGCATAGTCATCAAAAGGCTTTGATCCTCCTTCTCTTGAATAGCGGGTCATGAAAGGACCATCCAAACGAGACGGTACTCTATGATGAGTGTCAAAATATCGGGCCATCCATCCAAACACATAATTCCATGGGAGAAAAGCATATGCTCGTTCCGGGGTCGGCGAATGAACAATCTCCCCTAAACCCCTGTATACACTAACCAGCACGGGGGTAGCAAGGGATAACCTCATTCCAGAAGCAATTAGGCTCACCGTTTTGAATGTGGAAGGTCTGATGAATGAACCACTGGTCGGAAGGGCAAACAAACACAGCCAACATGCAACAAGAGCCGCCAGGTAAGTCTCGTCTTTTAGCTCTTCGTTTACTCCAAGCTCGAGAAAGGGAGTTTTGTCTTGGGGTGACTTTGGTCGTGGCTTATCTGGAATGACTCTATGTGGATTATATGTCTTACTTGGCCGGTTCGCTCCTTTTGCTAGCGTCGTAGTAGGCTTAGGATGCTTCAAAGGCATGCGACACCAAAAATTAATCCATGCAACAATAGGAAGTTGTGGGTTGTAGATGTCATACTCACCACCCAAGCAATGGAGAAAAGCCGCAAACAAGTATTGACAACTCTTGGGGAGAGGCCTCAAAGGACGAGCATTGGATCTTGTTAGCTCCTGCAAGCTTGGGATGATCTCCTCATAACAACCTCCAGTGACAGGGAGACCACCAATCTTCCACAAGTCCATTAATGAGATGGACACTTCCCCAGCATCAGTATGCAAAGTGTTAGTCTCCGGGCACCAAGCTTCACAGAAGGCACGAACAACGTTCTTATTCCGAGTGTAGGTGAACAAGGATGCATATAAAGCGTCAAACATGAGACTCTTCTTAAGCGCCTCACCACTGCGGGAAAGAACATCCTCAAGCCACTCCCAGTAACGTTCAACATATCCACATGCTCCTTGTGTCGTATGTTGAGGACACCACTGTACCTCCCCATTAATGATGCGTCGCCCAAGAGTCACAAAGGTGTGTTGGCGAGGGCTCTGAGTGTGTATAGAAGAAATCAACTTGTGGACTGATTCACCCCGTGAAAGTCTATGCACGGTAGAAAGTGGTGATGCTGTGATATCATGGGAAGGTGGAACATCAAACTCGATAGAAGGACATATCCGGAGCTTGATCCCAGTTTCTATAGCGGCATGAGAATGATGAAGCACAACGAGATATCTCTCACCGTCTCGTGTAATCTCCTTGAATATTGCCATCTGAATGTCTAGATCTTCAACGCAGGGTGGTGTCAAAAAGTACCTCACTCGCGTCTTTGACTAGCTGGATGACTGGATCTGTTACGCAGGGTGGTGTCACTAAGTACCCCACTCGCGTCTCCGGATGTGCTACGCCGGGTGGTGCCAATAAGTACCCACTCGCGTCTCTGACTGCCTGGATGTGCTACGCAGGGTGGAGCAACCAACTACCCCACTCGCGTCTTGAACCGGCTAAGTGTTTCTGGATCTGCTACGTAGGGTGGAGCTACCAACTACCCCACTCGCGTCCTCGACCGGCTGAATCTCTTTGCTCTCTATGGGGTAGTTGGTTGCTCCACCCTCGTTTTATCACAAAGTATCCCTCTCGCGCCCACGAATCGGCCACTCGCACCCTCGTTTTATCACAAAGTATCCTACTAAAAACCAACTACCCCACTCGTTTCATACCATCAGCTGCTTGTCGGACGCAAGGTGGTATCACAAATTATCCCACTCGCGCCCACGAAACGGTCTCAGGTTACCCTGCAAAGCAAGGAAGAATAATTAAGCAAAAAAAAAAACAAGGAAAAAAATATTTGACTTTTTAGTCAACTGCCGACGAGAAAGACGAAAGTCAATGACAATCGACTTCCAATCAGCAGTCGACATAGCCAGTTAGCCAACTAAAGAGGAGGAATGCCCGAGACTCTCAGTTTCCTTGACTCCTTTGGGTTGAAGAAGAATTGGTGTGCTTGAAAGAGAGGTGAATGTTTCTTTATATAGGAGAAGATGGAAAGAATCAAGTCTCTTCTTAGCAATGTGGGACAAAATTTGCCCAGTTGGGATTGGTTTAAAAAAAAAAAAAAAAAAAAAAAAAAAAAGGCGCAGCCGACTTAAAGAAAAGGTTGGTCTATACCATGTAGGCTAAAGACTAATTACTTATTTCTTTTCTTTTATTGACCCCAACATGTTAATATTTGCACTAATAGTACGTAAATGTAACTCATTTGTTCAAACAACTATTCAGAGTTCCTAGAGCTCCCGTAAGGCTTGTTGAAAAACCCGTTGTCGGACTTGATTAATCACTCTTTCTTTGCTCAAACTGAATAGCTCCTTCTTCTTTTCTTTGTGTCCACGTAGGGGCGGGGAAAGGAAATTTTTTCTTGAAAAAGAGGGTTATAAAGTCGGGACTCGTCGTTACGGTAAAATTTTACCGGGACAACAACAAGTCTCAAGGGGCATTTGTAGATATAAATTTTTTTTTGTGACATAATATATATGTCATATTATACATTTGTCCTAAGTTAAATTTATTTTATATTATTTCCTTAAAAATATATATATATATATTAGGGAATAATGTAAAATAAATGATTAACTAAAATCACTTAGAAATTTAGAGATTTAATTATTTATAATTAAATGGCTATGTAGATATATAAAATATATATGTGACATATCATATTTGTCACATACTACACATGCCATAAAATCTAGGTATTTTTATATTATTTCCAACATTAAATATTGGTAGATAATATAAAAATCAATAAATCATAAAAATCTCTTAAAATCAATTAATTAGGAGATTTTATTGATTTATAATAAATGCGGAGATTGTGTACAAATTGCTAAAGCCAATCAGGAGAGTCTGGACGCATTAAATGCGGATATTATGGGAATCAATCAGAGTGTGAATACATTAAATGAGTGTGAAAGCATTAAATGCGAATTACTTCCAAGGCACTCATCCAACACTATAAATAAGAGAGGCCTTGGTCATTTGCAAACACACAGAAAACACAGAGCATTAACACAGAAGCGGAAGCACACAAGGATTCAAGATTGGAGAGGAAGCATCAAGCACTCCATTCAAGCATTCAAGCACCAAGAAGGAGGGGATCTAGGGGCACAAGAAACATTCAAGTGTTCTTCAATCTTTGAGGATTCTCCATCAAATCCGGCGTTCTTCAACCATCACTTGAAGATCATCCACCAAGAAATCCGGAGTTCTTCAACCGGCTTCGAGGATCTTCTAACCCAATCAGGAGGGCTAAGGTGAGTCAAAGTACTTCTTCAAATCTCCACCCAAATCAAACATTCTTCTGCCATAATCGGAAGAAACCAACCACAAAGTCAAGATCTTCCGCCATATCCGGGAGAGAACAACCACAGATTCAAGATCTTCGGCCATACTCGGGAGGAATCAACCAAAGTCCGGTCTTCCACAATATTCGGGAGTAATCAACCACAAAGTCATAATCTTCCGCCATATCCGGAGGAAATCAACCAAAGTCAAGATCTTCCGCTAAATCCGGGAGTCCAATAATTGTCAATAATTAAAGAGGCGAATCAAAGGATTCAAGAGATTGTAACCGCTTTTTATTTTTATAAATTAATAAAATTCGATTTGTTACAATTTTGTGTTTTCTTTGTTATTCAGGGATTAACACGAAATTTGCGTTACAGTGTGCCAACCCGTCCACGGTGGTTGCCTAGACGAGGTGACGATTTTAGATCGGCATCCCTAGTTTGGTATATCATGCTTGTTATATGATGTTCTATCCTGTCCAAGGAAGGATTCGTAATTAGGCATAAGGATCTTCTATCCGTTCACGAATTAGATCCGATTTAGAGGATGGCTCCCATAGCCAGAATGTAATCAACCTTAATGTCTTTTCTGTCTCGGCTTAGATATACATATATGGGGGAGTAATTATTACTAGCGTAATCAATACCGTTTGTTAGAGTCTTATAAAACCTTAAAAATAAGTGTTTTAGTATTTGTGTCGTATTGTTAGTTTCTGTGTTTTCTATCGTGTCAACCTTTATCTCTACGTTATAATTGGTCGTAGACTGCCCTTTAATCTATTTTTAGTTTAATAACGTTGTACTTGTTTAAGCCGAGTCTCTGTGGGATCGACCTCGACTCTGTCTAGCTATACTACAATTGAACCTAGTTCTCTTACTAGTTGGTTATTTAGGTATCGAGTATTTTATTACTTGGACCGTGCATCACCCTCAGTTCTTCATTTACTGAGTGTGTTCCCTTAGCCTTTAGCTCTAGATAAGTCAACCGAGTTTGTGTCCCTCAACGAACTTACCTTTTTAGTTCTGAGTAAACTTCAGTTCTTAGTTCTGAGTGACATCTTCAGTCTTATGTCATGTTCTAGATTTCTAAATGATTTCCAGTTCTCAGTTTTACGACACTACTATTTATTACAGAGCTTGTCTGATATAACCTATACAATTATCAGACTATAGAAAAACCTATACATTCAGTTCTAAACATCTTTTAGCTTTTCACTATAACAGCTAGTTTCAACACTTCATCATTGGGGTGTAAACAAACAAGTAACTAAATAAGATGAATCATCATCAACACTAAAAAAATTTATTTCCAATAATTTTCCCCTTTTTTATGATGCCAAAACCCTCCTTAAAAGAAAAGCTAAAAGATAAAAACAATGCAGAACAAAGTAAAACTGGAAACTGGATTTCATTACGATTCTCCAAACTGGATCAAGTTACACATTTAATAAAAACTGAAATATAAGCTAAGTAGCTCTTTGTGTAACTAGAATAAATTTATTTTCCTTATCATGAAGATGATAATCATTTTCTAGCTTTGAGTCTTCCTTGTGTAATGTTCTAAGATAATCCACTTGGCTTGATAGTTTCCACTTTATCCATAGAGCTAACTTGGGAAGGTCAATTTCATACTTGTAATAGTCTTCAAATTCTGCAACATCAGCCTTCATCTGCTCTCTCTTATCTCTGATTTGAAGTTTCTCTTCAATCCTCTTTGCTTTCTTATAGTTGGCCATCTTCTGACTATGATAAAGATTAGTTGAGAAATAGACAGGAGATTCTTCATAAGTTGTGTCTCTATACTTTCCCTTGATATAGTTATGATCTTTGACAAAATTCAACCACAGATCTTGTGTAAGAGTAGCTCTTTTCTCTCCAGGTTTACTATACTTTAAAAAGAGCTGCTCGTTAGTTAGCTCTTTCACATCCTTAACATAAGGATCTGCTGTTGATTTGCATTTTCTCAGTCCAGCTTCAAGCTTCAGCTTTTCTTCTTGTAATCTCAGCTTTTCTTCTTCCACTTCCTCTTTTTTGGCATTATACAACTGATTGATCAACTGATGAGTTGCTTTTTGGTCTGCTGAAATGCCTTTTTGAGAGGTAAGAACTTCTTTGAGCTGATTTTCTAATCCATAGATTCATTGATTGAGGTGCCATTCTGCTTGAGCATGAATTTAATTTCTTGATCTTTCATGGTTGTATTTTCAAGTTTCTCCTTTAGACTGAGAATTTCTGAAACTGAATTTGGAGTGGATTTCTTTATAATATCCAACTTAGTATGAACTGAGACGTCATTCTTCTTCCTGTAATCCAAGTATCTGGAGATGTGTGACAAAAGACCATTGTAATCTTCCATTTGGTCGAGCAAAATCTTCAAATTTTCTTGGACTTTGCTCAATTCTTCTTTTGTCAACTTCTCAGTTGGATCTTCTTCTTCTTCTTCTTGAATTTTAGATTGAGTATTATCTTCTATTACCATCAATTGCTGATTATCTATTCATACGCTTCTTCTTGATTGTCGGTTGTCTGATTCTTAACTGGCAATCCTTCCTGCTGAGTATCAGTTTTTCCTTCTTGATCATTAGTTTGCGTTTCTGGTTGTAAAACTGTACTCTTTTCAGCTTCCTTCCTTGAATCACCATTGTTACCATCATCTTTCTTCTTTAAAACATCCTTCAGTATTGTTGGGAATAAAATTTAGTTTTGATGATGATTCATCTTATTCAAGAACATGTTTGTTTACACCCTATTGATGAAGTACTAAAACTAGTTGTTATAGTGGAAAGCTAAAAGATGTCTAGACTTGAATGTATAGGTTTTACTAGAGTCTGATAATTGTATAGGTTATATCAGACAAGCACTGTAATAGATAAAAGTGTCGTAAAACTAAAAATTGGAAATCATCTAGATAACTGAAACATAACATTAAGACTGAAGATGTACACCTAGAACTGAAGCTCACTCAGAACTAAAGAAGGTAAGTTCGTTGAGTGTCACAGACTCGATTGACTTATCTAGAACTGAAGGTTGAGGGAACAAATTAAGTATTTGAAGAACTGAGGGACACAGACTCAATTATAGAAGATTGAAGAACTGAGGGTTCAAACTCAGTTATGAAGATTTTAAGCCGAGACTATAAAGTTAGAATTCAGGTAAGTCTGTGATGGCCTGAACTGACTTTATGGATCTTGAAAAAGACCAAAGTATCATAAGGACAATGATATCTTAGATGATCTCTAAAGTGAATGGTGTAATATGATTCAATCATATAAAATCAGTTAAATAGAGTACTGAAATTTTGAAGAAGAGTAAAAACTCAGTTAATGCTCTAGGTCAGTTAACAAACTGAAAACTGACATACTCAGTATAAAACTGATCTGGACACTTAGTTTTATAGTCAACCATCCAAGCAACTGAAAGTACATTCGAATGTTGTAAATCAAGGATTTTTATTGGATGAAGAACAGACATGTCAGAACGGTCACTGACACCTGACATCTGAAAATATAGATGTTGAAGCAATTCAAATTCAAGCAAGATGAACGTTGAACCTCACACTATAAATAAAGGACTTTGCACCAAGGATAAAACACCGAATTAACAAGATTACAAGAATTTTTGTGCACAAGTGTAGTTCATTCGAATAGCTATCATTATCTGCGCTCAACAAGATCATATTTAGATTTCTTCAAGTGTTCAAGCTACATCGATTATATCCAGATTTTGACACTTTGAAGAACCACAAGCAAGAATCAATTCATTGATTCTGGCCCAACTTTGATTCTTAATCAAAGGTTTGAAGCTATCGTGAAGCAATCCGGTCAAGGAGTTGCCAAGGGCAGATTGTGACATTTGCAGTCGGGTAGACTGTGTTTGTGGTGGTAGCTGGTGAAGAGGCAATACAATCCTCTAAGGACCAGTGGCTCAAGCAGTTGAAGAGCTGCAATCCAACCTCTTCTTTAGTTGTTTAGATAGTGACACTAGGGATTAGTCAGGGACTATTGTTTAGGACTTTTTGTAACTGCATACCTCAAGAAGTTCTAGTGGAATTTTCCTCCTACATCACAGAGGAAGAGTGGACTGACAGGATTACACCACCTGGAACCACTATAATTCTTGCTCTACTTACTTTACGCATATACATTCTGTTATTTACCTTACAACATTTATAATTGTTTATTATGCATACTGAAACTGATTGTTACAATCATACAAAGTTAAGAAACTGACATTCACCAGAATTCAGTTTTGCACATTTAGTTTTTTCTTATAATATCAACAAGATCCAGTTAAAGGCTGTAACTTAAATCCGTTGCCGGTCGACTGAGTTTTGCATAAGTCAGTTTGACTTAGACTCAGTTTTGTCAGCTCAACTCCACACAAGTTAAAACTGAACCTTAATTGTTAATTAATCTAGTTTTTGGTGACAAGTTTATTCACCCCCCCCCTTTTAACTTGTGTTAGCCTTTCTAAGGGACCAACAATTGGTATCGGAGCAGTGTTCTTTGACAAGCTATTGTTGAAAACTCACCTGCTCTAACTATCTCCTCTAGTTGATCTCCTGAAAAAGCTAGTCTTTCAGTTTCCAATCTTTGCATAATCCAGTTTCACTCACTCTCACAATGGATAACAATCAGTATGCCAGACAGATGCTTGCAACATGGACAGATTTGATGAATACAAACATCGTTTACAGGCTTTTCTAGCAGCTTCTCATGATGAGATGAATGATGTACTCACTGATGGACCCATCCAGATCACTTACATGCAAACTATTGCTGAAAATCAAGTTAGAGTTCCCAAGCCCAAAAGCGAATGGACCAATGATGATTGAAAAAAGGAATAACTTGAACAACGTTGCCATGGATGTCATACTGAGAACTCTTGACAGCAATATGTATCTGAAAGTCAAGGATTTCGCTACTGCAAAAGAAATATGGGAGAAACTTCAATTAGTTTGTGAAGGAACTGATTCTATCAAGAAGAATAAGATCTCTGTAGCAAAACAGAAGTTTGAGAATTTCAAGATGAAATCAGGCGAGAACGTTGATCAGATGGAAACAAGTTCAGCGATGGACAAACAAGCTTTACTCAAGATCGAGTATACAAAGAAATAAATCAACACAAGAATCTTGAAGGCCTTACCCATGTGCTGGAGAATGAAGGTCACGGAAATGGAAGAATCAAGAAGACTTGATACAGAATATTCCTTCAAAATCTTCTCAGATCTGAAGGCTTATGAATTCAGTGAGGATTTCACAAGCACATCAACCACAATCAAGGCTCTGGATGAACCCAAAACAACAGCACTCGTAGCAGCCTCAAATGAAAATCAAGAAACCTCATCTAACAATCTTCAGCAATTGGATGAGATGGAAGAACATATAGCCTTAATGATGAACAGAATTTGAAGAATGAAGAGTCGACATCAGTCACTCAGAAGTTTATCAAGGAGACTCCTGAAAAGAGAAAAGACGATGAGTATCTCTGCTTCAACTGTAAAAAGCCTGGACACTATAAAGCTTAGTGTCCAGAGCTAACTGGAAAGAAGAATCAGCAACGAAGAACTGGAAGAAGAGCACTTTTAGCCGGAGATGAGTCAGACTATGAAGCTGGCACTGAAAGATTATCATATGACACAACTCTAATGGCTCATATGGAGGATCCAAATGAAGTATGTGAATCTAACTCTAAATATTCCTCAGCTCAGATTTTCATGCAAAATGCATGTTTTTCGACTGTTGACTCCAATCCAAAAAATCTAGAATTAGAAGAAATACTTGACGAATTGATGAATCAGCTGGTAACCATCCAAGCTGGTTATGAATCAATTAAAGCTGAGAAAGAAGTTCTAATTCTTGAAGTTGAAAGATTGAGTCTGAAGTAAACATGATGAAACTGACTAGAACTGATAAAGGGAAGAATCGATGTCGACTCATTGCATCGCGACAGACAAAGAATCTTTTGCTCAATCAAGTTCAGCTACTGGATTCAAATCAGGAAAGCCATGAAGACAGAACTGGCTTAGGATTTGATACACTGCAATCTTCTAAGGAGGGAACTAGCAAAGCTGCTGAACCTAATATCAAAACTGGTATTAAGTTTGTGGCTGAGCAACTTCCACAGACTGAGAAAATTGCTGAACCAGTAAAGTCAGCCTCTCATAAGACAACTCATTTTTCTAAGAAGACAGTCGCACCTACCAATAAAGTTAAATCGAATGGTAGATCAGTTGTACCTCAAAGAAACATGAATGGTACATCAGCTGCAAGATCTTCAAAACCAGATCATGTCAAGAACCAGAAAAATTATAATCAGAGTAAATCTAAGAATGTCAATCATTCAATGATTCATACATCAAGGGGGAAAGGCACACTATACCCCACTGATGATGATTGGAATTTTACTGAACCTACTATTAAAACTGATAGGAACAATCATTCCAAACCAAAAACTTATCATAAGTTTCAGTCTAAGACTCAGCAGAGGACCTATCACAGTTCTCAGCAAAAGTCTCAGAACAAAAGTCAATCTAGACCTCAGTACACAAGGAAATATGGTTATTATTCAGCCTTTAATAATATAAGACATTTTGAAAATCAGTTTCAATTAGAAGATCTGAGAAATCATATAAATGAGACACAATCCAAGAAAAGATATTATGGAAGTGTGGCTTATATATATATGAAAACAAGTGCAACAATTTCAGAGAAGACCTTATGGAAATATGCCTAGAGTTATCTTGTGGTGACCACTATGGACCCAAGCGAGAGTTGGGTACCAAAAGCATTTTAATTTTTTTTGTAGATTATTTGGTACTTTGTGGTGGATGCTCTAGGCACATGACAAAGAGCAGGGTATCTCACCGATTTTGTAACTAAAGATGGACCAAGTGTCAATTTTGGAAGTAAAGATAAACCTGGTTACACAAAAGGTTATGGAAACTTAATCTGGAATGGACTCACTATCAAGAATGTATCTTACATGGAAGGACTTCACTACAATCTACTCAGCACAAGTCAATTCTGTGATATGGGATACAAAGTTACCTTTGATAAGGATTATTGCATTGTCGTCAGCGAAACAACTTTCCAGGTAGTTCTAGCCGGAAGAAGGGAAGAGAACATGTATGTTGTAGATTGGTCTACAGCAGTTTCAGAAACTTGTTTAATTGTGCATACCAAGTCAGAACTCAGTTGGCTATGGCACAAGAAACTGAGTCACCTAAATTTTGATGACATCAACTTGTTATTCAAAAATAACTAGGTGATTGGATTACCAGAGATGAAATACCAAAAAGTCAGCTTGTGTGACGCATGTCAACAAGGAAAGAAAACTAAAGCAAGTTTCAAGACTAAGTCTCAGCATTCAACAAACAGAGTTTTAAAACTGATGCATATGGACTTATTTGGACCAATCACACCAATCAGTGTTAGTGGAAAGAAATACACCTTGGTGGTGGTTGATGACTTTTCAAGATATACTTGGGTTATCTTCTTGACCAAGAAAAGTGAAACCAAGCAACAACTGACAGAACTTCTCAAAAGACTCCAAAATCAGAAAAGTGTCACAGTAGTCAAGATCATATCGGACAAAGGAACATAATTTCTCAACAACATAATTATGGAATATTGTGGAGAAAATGGAGTTCTACACCGACTTGCAGCTATAGCAACGCCTCAACAGAATGGAGTAGCTGAAAGGAGGAATAGAACACTCAAAGAAGGCGGAAGGACGATGATTTGTGAATCTAAACTGCTAGAAAGATATTGGGCAAAAGCTGTAAACACAGTTTGCTATACTCAGAATCGAGCTCTTATGAACAAGAGACATGAAAAGACACCTTATGAAATTTTTGGAACGGCAGAAAACCAAATGTTTCATATTTTCATGCCTTTGGAAGCAAATGCTTTGTCCATAATAATGGAAAGGATCAGCTCAAGGTTTTTCAGCCCAAAACTAATGAAGGAATATTTCTGGGTTACTCAAGCATCAGTAAGGCTTTCAGAGTGTTAAACAAGCGAACACTCAAGCATGAAGAATCAATAAATGTGGTTTTTTATGAACCAAAATTTACTGGAGACATGATTGAAGACAAAGAAGAACCAGTTTGTCAGCCTCAGTCAGACAAGACTCCAGAACCAGTTTTCATTGATATTGGAAATTTAAGGATTTCAGATTCTTCAAATCAAGATCAGCCTCAATTTCCAGTAACTGAACCTACAACTGAACAACAACAAGGAGAAACTGATCCAACTAGAAATGATCAAGCTCAATAAGAACCAGTTCAACAAAATGAAGACCCTTTGATGCAACCCCCAGTACATTAATGGATGAGATATCACCTAGAAGAACAAGTGATAGGTGCTTTCCAAGCAGGTGTTCAGACAAGACATCAGTTAGATGCTATGATAGCATGTTTCCTATCTAAGTCTAAACCCAAAGAAATTGAAGAAGCCCTAAACGATCCAGATTCGATTTTGGCTATGCAAGAAGAACTCAACGAATTTGAGAGAAATCAAGTTTGGGATTTAGTAGACAAGCCAAATCATGTCAACATAATTGGAACTAAATGGGTTTTCAGAAACAAGCTTGATGAAGATGAAAATATTATCAGAAATAAAGCCAGACTTATAGCAAAAGGTATTCTCAAGCTGAAGGGATAGACTTTGATGAAACTTATGCCCCAGTTGCAAGATTAGAGGCAATCAGACTATTTCTTGACTTTGCAGCACACAAGAAATTCAAAGTGTACCAGATGGATGTTAAAAGTGCATTTTTGAATTGGATACTTGAAGAGGAAGTCTATGTTCAGCAGCACCAGGATTTGAAATTAAAGACCAAGCTGACAAAGCCTCTAAATTGAGAAAAGCTCTTTATGGACTCAAACAAGCACCAAGAGCTTGGTATGAAACTTTGTCTCAGAATTTGGTGGATAATGGTTTTACAAAAGGAACTATTGATAAAACCCTCTTCAGGATGAAAGTTGAAGAAAGTACTCTCCTAGTTCAAATCTATATGGATGACATCATTTTTGGATCAGAAAATGAGCAACTCTGTGAGAAATTTGCAAGTTTAATGAAGAGCAAATTTCAAATGAGCATGATGGGAGAACTGAATTACTTTCTCGGTTTACAAGTAAGACAGATGGACAGTGGAATGTTCATTCACCAAACCAAGTATACCAGAGAACTGATCAAGAAGTTTGGAATGGAGAAATCAGATGGCATTACAACACCAATTGGAACCAACATCAGATTAGATGAAGATAAAGATGGAAGGATGTGGATCAAACTCTCTATAGAAGAATGATTGGAAGTCTACTTTATCTCACAGCCAGTAGACTAGATATATCCTTTGTAGTTGGTGTCTGTGCCAGATTTCAAACAAGACCTAAAGAAATCCATCTCACTATTGTCAAAAGAACCTTAAAGTATTTGAAAGATACAGAAGGAGTTGGGATATGGTACTCAAAAGAAGGTGAATTCAAACTGATATCCTACTCAGACTCAGACTATGCTGGATGCAAAGTGGACAAAAAAAGTACTTCAGGCACATGTCAGTTATTGGGAAATAGACTTGTGTCATGGTTCAGCAAGAAGCAAAACTCTATTTCAACATCACGGTGAAAAGTTGAGTACATAGCAAATTTGGAAAATTTGTTGTGCTCAAGTTTTATGGATTAGACAACGACTAAGAGATTATGGAATAGAAGAGGGACTGATTCCTATAATGTGTGATAATACAAGTGCAATTGCTATAATTGACAATCCCGTTTTGCACTCAAGGACCAAGCACATTGATGTGAGACATCATTTTATAAGGGATCATGTAGAGAAAAAGGACGTTACATTTCTTTATGTTCCAGCGAAGATCGATTAGTCGACATTTTACCAAACCTCACGGACAAAGAAAGGTTTGCTAAGCGAGAGGCGAATTCGGGATTATTAAAGTCGATTAAGTCGGTTCAAGCTTAGAGATTCGTCAAGGGATTGATCTTTGTCATCTTTGGTTGCGCTTCATTTGTGGATCGATCATTGACATCAACAATCTCAAAGCGACTAATCGATCAAGATTTGATGGAACTCAACACTTTTGTAAAAGCGATATCATTTTGATTTTACCAGATCAAACAAAGTCAATAAAGGAATGGATAAAACCGACAAGAGTTACATCGCAATTAATTACCGCCGTTTTGTCAGAATTCGTAGCGTGTATACCCCCAATATGTCAGATAGTACACATCGGTTATACAAACCATAATGGAATTTGAAAAGTTGTACAAAATTTATCTGAAGATCGTGGATCAAATCACCAACCGTCATACTCTTATATATACATCCATTTTTCATACTCTCTCCTTACAAAAAGAAAAATCAAACATTTTCCTTTCTCAATCAGCTAGAAATTTTTCTCTTAAACAATTTCAAAAATGGCCGCTTCAAAAGAAACTCAAGAAGAAAGGTTAATCTTCAAACTTGATACATTCAAACTCGAAGAATTTGAAGAAATGTGTGATAATACTCTTCTCTCCAGTCATATAAGCGAGAAGATAGGAAGATTACCGGGTTTAAAACCTGCTAGAAGCAGAATTGCAGCAAGATATGGACTTTGAAGGTCTACTTCAATTTTGGGAAAATTTGAAGATGTTGAAGAACTCTCTGCTAACAAGAGTTAGTGGATAGAAGATTTCCGTCAATGAAGACATTATGAGACAACTTTTTGGTTTCAAAGATCCTTTAGTGAAATCAATTGAGCTAGGTTGCCTGCCACTCCAGCGTGAAGCTTTTCTTAGACAAATTTCAGCTTCAAAGCAACCAGTAGTAGTCGATACACATATTAAGAACCTAAAACATGAATTTGGTCTCCTCAACAGATGGATCAGTAGACATGCCGTCGGACAACACAAAGGGCTAAATAAATTAACTGAAGATGGTATTCACCTAATGAACGTCATTTAGGACAGATTTGAGTTCAATTGGGCTGTATATATTTTCAATCAGGTCAAGCAGCAACTTTTGGCTGAAAGAGCAAGTGTCAGCAGAGCCCAAGCTGAAGGAAGACAAACTGAGGGAAGATTTTGACTAAAGAAATCACTTAGCTTAGTGATTCAATATTATTTGGAAAGACTCAGTGGTGGGAATAAAGCAAAGCAAACTATTGCTACATCTACAACCACTAGACAAGTTACAGAAGTTGCAAGTTCAACGAAGAGAACTTCACAACCTGAAGCCAATAAGCTGACTGTGTCTCAGAAGATCGCTCAACAAAAAAGAATTAAAAGGAAAGCTAAGATACAAAGAGAAAAATCAGTTGGATGTTGTTTGTTCCTAGGTACCTCAAGTCGATCGGCCTGCAATCGGCGGGAACAACAACTGACAACTAAAGTCAGTAAGCTGAAGGCCTTGGTTCCTGGAATTGTTTCTCAGGTTAAGCAGAAAATATCATAGAGACAAGTTTCTGCTATGCATGTTGAGCAAGAGGAACAGATAACTCAACAACCAAAGGAGTACATCTTCGATGCTGAAAGGATCATCAAACTATTGAAGATGAAGCTCAAGACTGAAGATTCTCGTGAAGAAACTATACTTAATGAAGAAAAACTATTGTTGGAGAAACTGGAAATACAAAATCTCTATGCCTTATTTCCAATGGAAGAGTTTCTCACCAACTGCTACAATAGATTCGAGCTAGCTAAGAAAACTGAATCAATCACATCATCTATACCGTAGGAAGTTTTAAACAAGAAATATGATGATAATGATGATGATTCAAGGAAGGACAGTCAAACACTTAGCTTGAACAACAACCAAAGCAAACTGATACTAAAGAAGAAGAATTGCCAGTTGGAAATCAGACAACTGACAAAAAAGAAGAAGAAGCGAATCGATGATAATAAAGAATCGATGATAATTGAAGATGCCAGTCAGCCTAAAATCCAAGAAACAGAAGAAGAAGACCAATCTGAGAAGCTTACAACAAAATAATTGAGCAAAGTACAAGATGGTTTTAAGATTATGCTCAACCAAAATGATGATTACAATGGTCTTCTGTCACATATCTCAAGTTACTTGGATTATAGGAATAAAACTGATGTATCAGCTCATGCTAAGTTGGATACTATCAAGAAATCCACTTCAGATTCAATTTCAGAGATTCTTATTCTTAATGAAAAACTCGAAGTTACAACTATGGAAGATCGAGAATCTCATGCCCAAGCTGAATGGCACCTCAATCAGCGCATTTATGGTCTAGAAACTCAGCCGAAAGAAGTTCTCACCTCCCAGAAAGATGTCAACAGATCAGAAGGCAACACATCAACTAATCAATGAGTTGTATGATGCTGAAAAAGGGGAAGTAGAGGAAGAAAAGCTGAAGTTATATGAGGTTGAAGCTAAATTGACAGAATTAAAGAAATGCAAATCAGCAGCAGATCCTTATTTCAGGGATATTGTAGAACTCACTGATGAACATCTCATTGCCATGTATAGTCAGCCTGATGAAAGAAGAGCTACTCTGACAATGGATCTATGGATGAAATTTGTGCAAGATTATAGCCATGTCAAAACGAAATATAGGCACAAAACTTATGAAGAATGACTTGCCTATTTCTTATCTGATGTTTTTCACAATCAGAAGATGGCACAATTCAAGAAGATCAAGAGAATTGAAGAAAGACTTCAAATCAAAGATAAGAGAGAACAGATGAAAGCTGATATTTCAGAATTTGAAAATTACTACAAGGGTGAAAGACACCTTCCTAAGTTACTTCTTTAGAGGAAGTGGAAACTTACAAGTCAAGTAGACTATCTCAGAACCTTCAACAAAGAAGATACAAAGATTGAAGATGAATATCGTCTTCACGATAAGGAACAGAAGTTTATCAAAGTTACACAAAGAAATGCTTAGATCTTATTTCAGTTTTTATCATTGTGTAACTATTCCAGTTTTTGCGAATTCTTAATGAAATCATGTTTCCAGTTTTACTTTGTTTTACATTGTTATTATCTTTATGCTTTTCTTTATGGAGGGTTTTGGCATCATCAAAAAGGGGGAAATTTTTGGGAATAAAATTTATTTTTGATGATGATTCATCTTATTCAAGAACATGTTTGTTTACACCCCATTGATGAAGTGCTGGAACTAGCTGTTATAGTGGAAAGTTAAAAGTTGTCTAGAACTGAATGTATAGGTTTTACTATAGTCTGATAATTGTATAGGTTATATCAGACAAGCACTGTAATAGATAGAAGTGTGTAAATGGTGGCGGAAATCATCTAGATAACTGGAACATAACATTAAGACTGAAGATGTACACCTAGAACTGAAGCTCACTCATAACTAAAGAAGGTAAGTTCGCTGAGGGTCACAGACTCGGTTGACTTATCTAGAACTAAAGGCTGAGGGAAAAAAACTCGATGATCTCGAAGAAGCGAGGACACGAATCATTTGTAGAGGATTGAAAGGCGAGGGTTCAAACTCGAGTTATGAAGATTTTAAGCCGAGACTGTAAAGTTAGAATTCAGGTAAGTCTGTGATGGCCTGAACTGACTTTATGGATCTTGAAAAAGACCTAAGTATCATAAGGACAATGAGATCTTAGATGATCTCTATAGTGAATGGTGTAATCCGATTCCGTCACATAAAATCAGATAAATAGAGTACTGAAATTTTGAAGAAGAGTAAAAAGTCAGTTAATGCTCTAAGTCAGTTGACAAACTGAAAACTGACATACTCATTATAAAACTGATCTGGACACTCAATTTTATAGTAAGCCATTCAAGCAACTGAAAGTACATTTGTGTTGTAAATCAAGGATTTTTATTGAATGAAGAACTGACATGTCAGAACGGTCACTGACACCTGACATCTGAAAATATAGACATTGAAGCAATTCAAATTCAAGCAAGATGAACGTTGAATCTCACACTATAAATAGAGGACTTTGCACCAAGGATAAAACACCGAATTAACATGATTACAAGCATTTTTGTGCACAAGTCTAGTTCGTTCGAATTGCTATCAATATTTGTGCTCAACAAGACCATATCAAGATTTCTTCAAGTGTTCAAGCTATATCGATTATATCCAGATTTCGACACTTTGAAGAACCACAAGCAAGTGATTCTTATCCCAACTTTGATTCTTAATCAAAGGTTTAGACTGTGAAGCAATCCGGTCAAGGAGTTGCCAAGGACAGTTGTCACATTTGCAGTCGGGTAGACTATGTTTGTGGTGGTAGCTGGTGAAGAGGCAATACAACCCTCTAAGGACCAGTGGCTCAAGCAGTTGAAGAGCAGCAATCCAACCTGTTCTTTAGTGGTTTAGATAGTGACACTAGGGATTAGTCAGGGACTATCGTTTAGGACTTTTTGTAACTGCGTACCTCAAGAAGTTCTAGTGGAATTATCCTCCTACATCACAGGGGAAGAGTGGACTGACAGGATTACACCACCTGGAACCACTATAATTCTTGCTCTACTTACTTTACACATTTACATTCTGTTATTTGCCTTACAACATTTATTATTGTTTATTCAGCATACTGAAACTGACTGTTACATTCATACATAGTTCACAAACTGACATTCACTAGAATTCAGTTTTGCACATTTTGCTTTTTCTTATAGTATCAACAAGATCCAGTTAAAGGCTATAACTTAAGTCCGCTGCCGGTCGACTGAGTTTTGCATAAGTCAGTTTGACTTAGACTCAGCTTTGTCAGCTCAACTCCACACAAGTTAAAATTGAACCTTAATTGTTAATTAATCTAGTTTTTGGTGACAAGTTTATTCACCCCCCCTCTAAACTTGTGTTAGCCTTTCTAAGGGACCAACAAGTGTAGATGATGTAACTGATCTTCTTTTCTGCTCTAGATTCTCTTATAGAATTTGGTGAGAAATTCATCTATTGGAAATAATGCATATAAGTCTTTAACTTCAAGTCTGTCCAAAAATAATTTTCTTCAATCTGCAGAACATCCTTGAAAGAATCACGAGAATCTTCAGTCTTGAGCTTCATCTTCATTAGATTGATAATTCTACTTGGATCGAAGATGTTGTCTGGTTGTTGCTGAGTTAGCTGATGCTGAGATTGTTGTTGCTCTTCTTCAGTATTCATAATAGAAACTTGTTTCTTTGATGTCTGCTTTTGGGAGAAAGCGTCTTGAGAACTCGATCGACTTGATTGTCGATTGTTGTTCCCCCTAAGTTGATCCTAACTGACTTGAAGTACCTAGGAACAAATGTCTTCCAATTGATTTTACCTTCTGTGAGTCATCCTTCCGCTTGACTCCTTTGTGTTCAGCTATTTGCTGAGACACAGTTTTCTTATTGGCTTCAGGTTGGGAAGTCTTCATCCTTGAACTTACAACTACTGCAATTTTCTCGGTGGTTGTAGATGCAAATGCAGTTTGTTCTATCTTCTTCCCATCGCCGAGTCTCTCCAAATAATGCAGAACAATCCCGCTGAGTGTCTTCTTCAGTCGAAATCTTCTATCAGTTTGTCTTTCTTCAGCTTGGGTTGTACTGACACTTGCGACTTAGCTAAGTGGTGCTGCTTGATCTGATTGAACACATATCCCTCCCAATTGTACTCAAGTTCATCCCATATGATATTCATCAGATATATCCCATCTTCAGATAATTTACTTAGCCCTTTGTAATGACCAATAACATGTTTGCTATCCATCTGCTGAGGAATGCAATTTCGGGTTTAAGACTACTGACATGTGTGTCAACATCTGCTGGTTTCTTTGTTACTGAGATTTGAGTGAGAAAGGCTTGCTTTTTGAGCGGCCAACAGGCCAAGTCTATTGATTTCACAAGTGGTTGGTTGAAATCAAATAGCTGTCTTATGATTTCTTCAGTGACGATCACCCTTTCTCCATGAACTTTTGTCACCAGGGAGTTCCTTACTAGCCTCATATTCTCCCAGAACTGCAAAATCCCTTCCAAGTCATGATCTTTTTGCGATTTTACTTCCAAGAGATTTTTAAACCCTTGAAGATTCTTCATCTTTTCGCAAATATAGCTTGCGAGAAGAGTGTTGCTGCCCATTTCTTCATATTCTTCAAAAGAGTATCCAACTCGTTGATTAATCTTTCTTCTTCTTGTCTGTTTGAAGAAGCGCCATTGTAGAAATTTTCTAAGTTTTGAAAAAATTTGAGAAATAATAAAATTTATGGCCTTTGGGGAGAGATAAAGTTGGAATTTTTGTGTGAGAGGAGATATGAAAATGTTAGATATATAGAGTGGGATTGACGGTTTGTGATTTGAGCATACGATCTTACTGAAGGATTTGTACCACCTTTTCAAATCCACTCATGGTTTGTATAACCGATGCTTTATCTTGTCGACATTTTTGGGGTATACACATAACATGTTACGACATAAATGTCGGTAATTTAATGTGATGTAACTATTGTCGGTTTTATCCTTCCGACTTTTGACTTGCTTTATTTGGATAGAAACCGACTAAGATCGGTTCCTTGGTGTGTTCGGGATTCTATCAATTCTTGATTCGATGAGGTCAAGATGACAAATATCAATCCCTTGACGAATCTCTAAGCTTAAACTGACTTAACTGACTTTGATAATTCCCAATTCAGTTCTCAGTTTTGCAAACCTTTCTTTGTCCAGTGGTTTGGTAAAAATGTCAGCCAATTGATCTTCAGTTGGGACGTAGAGAACCGTAACCTCCTTTTTCTCTATATGATCCCTTATAAAGTGATGTCTTACATCAATGTGCTTGGTCCTTGAGTGCAAGACTGGATTGTCAGTTATGGCTATTGCACTTGTATTATCACACATTATCAGAATCAGTCCTTCTTCTATCCCATAATCTCTTAACTGTTGTCTTATCCATAAAACTTGAGCACAATGACTTCCGGTGCTACATACTACCGGCAATTCATTGATGTTGAGATTGAGTTTTCTATCTTACTGAACCATGACACAAGTCTATTTCCTGGTAATTGACATGTGCCTGAAGTACTTTTTCTGTCCACCTTGCATCCAGGATAATCTGAGTCTGAGTAGGATATCAGTTTGAATTCTCTTTCCTTTGAGTACCATATCCCTACTCATTCTGTGTCTTTCAAATACTTTAAGGTTCTTTTGACAACTGTGAGATGACTTTCTTTGGGTCTTGTTTAAAATCTGGCACAAACACCAACTGCAATGGATATGTCTGGTCTACTTGTTGTGAGATATAGTAGACTTCCAATCATTCTTCTATAGAGAGTTTGATCCACATCCCTCCCATTTTTGTCTTCATTTAATCTGATATTGGTTCCAATTGGTGTTGCAATGCCAGCTGATTTCTGATCGCGTGCAAGGTACTTAATAAAAATAGGACTAGGTCTATCGTAGTAGAGTACTGGAAAATCAAGGTCGATCACATAGAGACTCGTAAGAACATCTATCAGGATTGAGCTTGTCACAATAACGGTCTATGACCAACTATAATATAGACAGTAGTAAAATTGGTAACAATCAACTACCTAGATTATTCAAGTTCAACGAAGCAAACTAGAGTTTCTAATGTATTAGTTCAATTATGCGTAATTAGTTATTCCCCCCACACATGCAACAGTCCTACCTATTGGTGAATTTATTCATTGTTTAGCTACGGGTACAACTCCTAACCCTATCTACTCTGACAATGGCAGTAGACAATCTATACGCAAGCTAGCCTCTTTAATTGGTCCGTAATAGCCCATACGCATAAAGAACTAGAGCTGTCGATATTGACCGCTAACTCATACCGCAAACCTGCCTAGACAGCTGTCGACATTGACCAGCACGTTCCTAGGGACCATTCTAGATAATGACCTAATTAACACTTCACTAACAGTCTTTCATGTTAATTTATGATAACATGCAAATAGTTGATCAGGCTAAAAACTTGTAAATTAAATCTATCGATCAACGTAGCTGGTGCCAATTATCATGAATTAGTAATTTACTAGGTATTCGGATCTAGCGATATAGACCGTCGCAGATCTAAAGAACGCAACTACTATTTCTTGATTTCTTCACCAACGAATCATATTTATAACACATGTGGTAAAATAAAATAACTACTACATAATTAAACTAAATAAGCAATTAAAACATACTAGTCGAATATAACAACAATATATCTACATCTTGGAAAAGACAGAAAATCATACCCTCGAAGACAAGCGTAGATCTCCTTCAGATCTCTGCCTGGGCGGCGACTCCGTCGTCTCTCCGACCAGAACTCATAAAATAAATAAAATAAAGAACTAAGAACTTTTTATTTCATAATATTTGTCTCAAAAATTGTACACTTATGTTCTGAGGCGAAGCCTCTTATTTATAGCTATCTAAACCGACTTAGGAACACCTAGTTCTACCCCTCGTCCAAGAAAATGTGTTTCGGAAGATTCTCGACCCTCGGTAAGTCGGCACTGCCTTCCGGGTTACCGTGGTACTTTTGTCTTTTTTCTTCAATTGACTTAACTTGGATGCTTTTGGAATACCCTAGGCCCATTCCTTTCGTTCAGTCCACTCCAGATTCGTCCATCATGCTCAGCCCAATATTTCGTATCCTGAAAATCATCAAATAATACACGAAATAATATCGAAATAGGGAAAATAAACGCTAAGTGTAGATTTCTAGACTCACGAACCCGACATATGATATTCAACGTAAATGGCTCTTATTTATAGGTCGAAACAACTAGTTTTAGCTCATAATGGATATAATATTGATACCGTAGGATAGACTATTTTAACCGTCATCAACTACCCCACACTAGCCTTCTGCTCGTCCGCGAGCAGAGTATCAAGGCAGAATGTACCTCCAAGAAGAATCTCCATCAACTACCACGCATTCTATCAAGATTTCCGGTAGAAACATATATTAAGCCACAATTCATAAGCTCCCCATTAATCACTACTTGCCACGCATCAATGTGTCTTGTGATGAATCAGTCGTGATAGTGCGTTCGTGAAGAGAATTAAGTTGTATTACCTCCAAGAAGAATCTCCTAGTTTGTTTCTTTTTATGTGAAGCTCTTCAATTAGAAGTTGAAAGATTAAATGTTGAATTAAGAATTCTCAAAGGAAAGGAAAAATAAGTCAGACAGAATCAGCATAAGCCTGCTGAACCTTCAGTAGCTGCTGAGTCTGTTGAACCATCTTGTTCCTCCACTGCATTCAAATCTGGAAAGCCTTATGGTGATAGAACAGGGCTTGGATTTGGAACTCAACAATCAAATAAGAGTGGATCCAGTAAGGTCACTAAACCTAGTACCAGAATTGGTCCTAAGTTTGTGCATGCACAAGATCCAACTCCCAAAAGGGTTGCTGAGGCAGTAAAGCCTACTGAGAAAGCTTCAAGAAAGCAAAAATAGAAGTCAAAGAAGTCAACAGCTCCTAATAAAAAGAATAAATCTAAAAATAGGACTGTTGTGCCTACCTGCTACCAAGTCTGCTGGACCACAAAAAGGGAAAAACCAGAAATATTCCAAGGATAAGAATCCTAAACCCAAAAATGCAAATCATTCAAGGGATACTTATCTCAGGGGGGAAAGGTATATTGTTCCCTACTGATGATGATTGGAATGTTCCTGTACCTACTGCTAGAAACAACATAAATAACCATGCTGCTAAGGCAAAACCTAAGCAATGGAATCAGCAGAGGGCTCAGCAGAGGACTTATACAAGGCCTCAGCAGGGACCTCAGCAGACTCCATATTTCAAGGCTGTTCCTAACAGACAGCAAACCAATGGTTATCACTTTAAACAGCATTATATTCCAAAAGGCCAAAAAAACATATGTGAATCCTACACAACCAATTGTTAGACCTTATGGATGTGTAGAATACATGTATGAACCAAAGTATGATACCTTTCAAAGAAGACCTTATGGAAACTTGCCAGTGGTCATGCTTACCACTGACCATTATGGTCCCAAACAGGTTTGGGTACCTAAAATGCATTAACTTTGTTTTGTAGGGTGTGTGGTACTTTGACAGTGGATGTTCCAGACATATGACAAAGAATAAGCACTGTCTGTCAAATTTTGTGGCAAAGGATGGTCTAAGAGTGAATTTTGGCAACAAGAATACACCTGGATACACAAGAGGATATGGCACATTTGTGAGAAATGGATTAACAATCAGGAATGTTGCATATGTGGAAGGACTGGACTACAACCTACTTAGCACTGGATGATTCTGTGACATGGGATACAAGGTCACTTTTGACAAAAACACTTGTACTGTCATTAGTGAGAGAGGTGATCAAGTTGTGTTGGCTGGAAGAAGACAACAAAACATGTATGTTGTGGATTGGTCTACTGTTGTTCCAGAAATATGCCTGATTGTGCATACCAAGTCAGAACTTAATTGGTTATGGCATAAGAAGTTGAATCATCTAAACTTTGAAGATATCAATCAGTTGGTGAAGAAGAAACTTGTGATTGGTTTACCTGAGATCACATTCAAGAAGGATGCTATATGTGATGCATGTCAGCAAGGTAAACAGACAAAGTCAAGCTTCAAGTCAAAGACTAAACAATCAACTAAAAGAGTTTTGGAGCTGATGCACATGGATCTATTTGGACCAGTAACACCAACAAGTGTAACAGGAAAGAAATACACCTTAGTGGTTGTGGATGATTATTCAAGATACACTTGGGTGATATTCATGAACAAGAAAAGTGAAACACTTCAAAAGATGCCTGAACTTTTGAAGAGGTTGCAAAATGAGAAAAGTTTGACAGTAGTAAAGATCAAATCAGACAAGGGTACTGAATTTCTCAATAAAGTTATAAGAGAATAGTGTGAACAAAATGGTGTACTACATCAACATGCTGCTGCTGGTACACCTTAGCAAAATGAGGTTGCTGAAAGAAGTAACAGAACTCTAAAAAAAGCAGGAAGAACTATGATTTGTGAAGCATTGCAACTGAAATATATTGGGTCAAGGCAGTCAATACGACATGCTATACATAAAAGCAGAACATCGATGAACAAAAGCTCTTTGAAGACACCTTATGAGATTTGGAATGGAAGAAAACCTAATATATCATATTTCCATCCATTTGGAAGCAAATGTTTTATCTTGAATCATAAGGAACAATTGAAGATATTCCAACCAAAATCAGATGAAGTAATTTTCTTGGGATATTCCTCAGTCAGCAAAGCATTCATGGTACTGAATAAAAGGTCACTGAAACATGAAGAAACAATACATGTTGTATTTGATGAACCTAAGTTCACTGGAATGGAAGATGAAGCTTCAGAACCTGCTGAGAATCAACAAGTCACTGATCCAAAATGTGTTGAAGTTTTGGAAATATTCAATGACTTAAAGGTTTCTGATTCTGCCCCTGTTGAACACCTTGCTGGTAATACTACTGATGCAACAACTGAGGCTATTCAAGGATCTGCTGAACCCCCTATTGAAGAATCAGCAGACCCTACTGAAGATGATGTTCCAGAGAATCAATCTAACCAGAATCCACAATGGTTAAGGGATCACCCTGCTGAACAAGTCAAATGGAACCTAAAGTTGTTAAAGAAGCAATTTCAGATCCAGATTGGATAATTGCTATGCAAGAAGAATTGAATGAATTTGAAAGAAATCAAGTTTGGACACTAGTGGAAAGGCCTAGTCATGCAAATATGATTGGTACAAAATGGGTATACAGAAACAAACTTGATGAATCTGGTTCCATTGTAAGGAATAAGGCTAGACTAGTGGCAAAAGGATATTCTCTCAAGCAGAAGGAATAGATTTTGATGAGACATATGCCCCTGTTGCAAGATTGGAAGCTATCAGATTATTCCTGGCACATGCTGCTTATAAAAACTTCAAAGTATATCAGATGGATGTTAAGAGTGCATTCTTGAATGGCATTCTGGAAGAGGAGGTGTATGTTCAGCAACCTCCTTGATTTGAAGTTAAAGATCAAGAAGATAAAGTGTACAGACTCAACAAAGCACTTTATGGTTTGAAACATGCACCAAGAGCATGGTATGAGACTCTATCTCAACTCTTGGTGGATAATGGTTTTACAAAAGGCACCATTGATAAGACTCTTTTCAGAATCAATGAAGGAAACAGCACCCTGCTGGTACAAATTTATATTCATGACATAATTTTTGGTTCTGAAAATGAATTGCTATGTGAGAAGTTTACAAATCTAATGAAAAGTAAATTCCAAATGAGTATGATGGGAGAAATGAACTACTTTTTGGGATTGCAAGTCAAACAGATGAAAGATGGAATCTTCATTCATCAAACCAAGTATACCAAGGAGTTACTGAAGAAATTTGGTATGGAAAACAGCACCAAGATATCAACTCCTATGAGCACAAATATTAGATTGGATGAAGACAAAGAAGGCAAATATGTTGATCAGTGCCTATACAGAAGGATGATAGGCAGTCTGATGTACCTTACTGCCAGCAGACCTGATATATCCTTTGTTGTAGGTGTTTGTGCAAGATTTCAATCAAAGCCTAAAGAAAGTCATTTAGGTGCAGTCAAAAGAGTTCTCAAGTATCTAAAAGAGACTTTGGGAGTAGGGATATGGTATTCAAAAGATGGAAGCTTCAAGGTTATATCCTACTCAGATTCTGACTATGCTGGATGCAAGATTGATAGAAAAAGCACCACAGAACTCCGTCGAGTTAATGGGAAATAGATGGTCTCTGGTTTAGCAAGAAACAAAATTCTATATCAACTTCCTTTGTTGAATTTGAATATATTCTTCTTTGGAAGTTTCTTTGTGCACAAATACTTTGGTTTAGACAACAATTAAGGGATTATGGAATTGAAGAAAGAGAAATTCCAATCATGTGTGACAACACAAGTGCAATTGCAATCACAGAAAATCCTGTTTTGCACTCAAGAACCAAGAATATTGATGTGAGACATCATTTTATAAGAGATCATGTTGAAAAGAAAGATGTGGTGGTTCTTTATATCCCTACTGAAGATCAACTTGCTGATATCTTCACTAAACCATTGGATAGTGAAAGATTTTCTAAACTAAGGACTGAACTTGGAATTATAAAAGTTGACTGATATAATCTTAATCAGTAGTGTACTGGAATTCACCAAGAGGATTAGTCATTGCTATGTTGGGTGAGCTCACATAGCAGATTAGTCATTGGTATCAACAATTCCATGTACTTATGGTTGGACAATTGAGCAAATGAAGTTGCCAAGGGGATTGGTCTTTATCATGTTGGGTGAGCTCACTTGACAGATCAGTCATTGGTATTAAACTTCATCTTGTATTATCAGTTGGACAATACAAAAGGATTTAAGCATCGCCAGAGAGCAACTTTATCAAGCAGTCTTTGAGACATTTTGTCAAGAAGTCGATAAAGTTGCTCTACTCTCTTTGAGACAAGTCTCATCGATGACAAAGTCTTTGAGGGAAAGCGTTGCCGCAGTCAAACTTACAAAATTCAAAAAGCAAATGGCGGGATATTTATCCTATCCTAATAACCGCAGTTAACACGATCTGACGGTTACAAAACGTTATAAAAAGTAATTGGCCACGTGTCAAGACAGCATTCACTCAAATTTAATCGTGGTTAATGCACAGTATGTGTTCTGACAGTTTCAACCATATCTGTCTATATTTATGCAGACCTATACACAGAGGCTACTTAAAAAAACTCAGATCGATTTTCTCTGCATATGCACTGTGTGAACACAGATTTGAGAGCTATCTTCTTCATCTTTTTCTTACAACAATGTCAAAGAAGGATGAGGTTCATATTGGAACCAGTCAGAGTGTTAGAGGATATGTTACTGACTGTAACTCCACTGAGTTAGCCATTAATATTGGACGAAGAATCAAACGGTTTGCTCGGCTAGAAGGTGTTATAAATAGAAGATTGGAGCGAATCTCTTATGTCAATGTGTTGGAATTCGGAAAAACATTGTCATACATGAAGGTAGAGAGGCTTTCACTACAAATGTAGAATTGGAATAGAGATTGAAATATCCTCAGGAGACTCTTGAGAGAGGTGTTTGGGTTTGCACCAGAAACAATGCACCCACCAATCCAGAAGCAATGAATCTACCAAGAATGAAGTTTGTGGATTCAATAAAGACAGATGATACAATTGCTTCAAATCTAGGCATCAATGTGAGGTATATTGGTTTTGAGTACAACCTGCTGAGCAAATTGATTGCCAAAACCATTTTCGGATTTGTTGGAAGCCTGGATACATTATGCGGACCCAAAATAGACTCTTGATCATCATCATGAAGTATGAAGTTTGATAAATTTGGATTTTTCATACACTACATGAAGAAAGTGTGTATTGAAGATAGAGATGGTACAAGGAAGTCCAAGGTCAAGCCTTTAGGTCTAATGGTTCAAACCCTGCTGAATCATTTTCAAATACCTGATGTTTTATCTAAAAAGATTAACAAATCCAGATTCAAGCCATAAATTGGTGCTCCTATCCCTGGTCTGGATGATGATGAAGATGTAGTTGATAAGGCTACTGAAAGTGATGGTGATGATGGAGATGATAATGTTGGTTGTGAGCAGGTTAAGAAAGTTGTTAAACCTGCTGCACCCAAGAAGGTCACTGAAAAGAGAAAGGCTGCTGACACAAGAAAAATTATAGAAATGTTAAAGCCTAGAAAAACAAGGAAGCAAACAAAGAGAACTCACTTGAGAGTCTGAGGAGGTTGATAGAAGTTGAGGTTACTGACCCTGTTAATGCACAGAAGAAGATTGTTGCTGAAATCTTTAAGGAGCAACAAAATGAAGCCAGTAAGAAGAGGAAAGCTGCTGAAATTGAAGCAGAAGATCTTTCTAAAATAATGAAGGAAATTGCCAAAAAGAAGAAACATGGCAAAGGGAAACAGTTGAAAACCTTAGAGGCTCAAAGGCAACTAGAAGAAGAAGAAGTATGAGAGGCTATGGAGGCTGAGCCCTTAACAATTATCAAGCCTACTGAGGATGTAGAGGTTGTTATTGAGCAACTTCTTTGGAGAATCACAAGCAAACTCGACCCCGAGCCTGCTTTGTTTGAAGGCGTCGAATCCTCCCCGCAAAGGTCTGCCGAGCCTATGAAGCTGCACAAGTTGTTGTTGAGCAACTTGTAGAAGAACCACAACAAACTCTCGAGTCTACACCTGCTGTGGAAGTGGAAAAGTTGGTACAAGACCCTGCAAGTCCTGCAATAGTTCAGGGGAAAGAGCAGTCTGCTGCTAACCCTGCTGATGAGCATATAAGTCAGGGGAACCAAGTGTGGTACAGATGGAGGTAGTAGGGACTAACATACAACCTGGGCAACCTACTGACCTAGAAGCATCTGTGGAAGAAACTCTGAATTTACTTGTTGAGACCTTTGAAGGTTAGCAAGATACTGCAACAGCTCCCAGAAAACCAACCATGCCATTTGAGAGACATGAGAAGAAGAAGAAAGAGGAGTTTGTTGACCCTAAACTCCTACTAGTTGCAAACTATTTCCAATGGAAGTTTGGATACTATAAGAGACAAAAGCCAGCTACAGAACCAATGACAGATTTTGAAGAATGGGCTTTTGAGAAATTGGGAGTGGAAAATTTGCTGGATCTGGTTGATACCTCCTTGTTGCAATCAGGACTGATGGATCTGTTTGAGGAACAATAGAAGGAAGAGGGTATCAAGTTCAAGGACCCCAGAGATGAATCAGAAAGTGATGATTCATCATCTGATTCTAGTGGTGATCACCCCTCTCGGTCCAGGAGAAGTCGAGTGGGGCGCTATGATTATTGAACCAAGGGTAGAAGCGATCTCATCAGTGCCGAACAATCCACTGAGAGGCAACAAACTACACAAATGGATGAGGATGTGGAAAATCTCACCATGGATGATATTGAGGCACAAATCAATGAGGGAATAGACATTGGTGCAAACAGGATGGTTGGTGAGATAGATCCTTTATTTGTTGTAGAAACTCTTTGAGCATGTTGATGATCGCAGATCGTGGATTCGAGATGAAGAAAGGATAAGCGATATTAGTGAGCTCGATGTCGATTCGAGAGGACTCAATTCAATTTCAAGACTGAATTGACCTTTGTGGACACTCTAACCAAGGCTGCAACTTTTCTAAGAAGGATCTCGACTTCAAAAAGAAAATATGGATATATTCCCTAAACAAGTTGTTGTGGCAGAGGTGGTACATGTTCTTTGAGGTACAACAAAGACTGGACAAAGGTTGGAAGCAAGCAAGTGCAGTTCTTGAGTCTCAAACAAAGACTGGACAAAGGTTGGAGCAGAAGTGCACAGTTCTTTGAGTCTCAAACAAAGACTGGATAAAGGTTGGAAGCAGTAGGTACAAGTTCTTTGAGTCTCAAACAAAGACTGGACAAAGGTTGGAACAATCTTTGGGTTTGGAAAACCCCTTCTTTGTTGTTGAGCATTTCTTTGTAGTGGAGCCTCTCTGGAGTCAAGACCCTTTGTAGGGAAAGATGGTCACAGACTGCTTTGTTATTGATGAGGATGGGCATTTCTTTGGACTATGACTCACATGATGATGAGGAGTTTCAAATGCCTGAGGAAGAAGATTTTGTTGATGAACCTCAACAAGCATTTGTATCGATTTTGAGGAGCCTGCTCTTGATCCCATTCGGAAGAATTCCAAGGACCTAACCTTCTTTGGAAGGGATATGAGCTATGCTTTGGTTATCGCAGACAGAGGCAACAATACAATGTAGAAGAAGAGCCTGTGATGGGGGTGATGGAGGAATGGTGATGGGGTACCAAAGCACATGTTTTGGATGAGTTGAGGATATCGGAAATGACATTGCAAATTTAAGAACTCAACTTGACGAGGCAAGAGCAGAGATTTGAAGATTTAATGAACTGGTGGAGAATAGAGGAAGAACCACTTTGGCTGTTGCTTCCAATATAACCTCCACCCAAGATGCTCTTCTTGATCTTGCTCAAGATGTGAAGGGAATTAAGCAAGGAAATACCTTTGAAGGACAAGTTTTCGAAAGACCAATTTACATCCATTCATCGAAACTTGACAAGATTCTTTGAGACACCTAAGCTGTTGTGGTGAATCTGCTGGAACATCGCAACTTTCTTTGTCTTTGGATCCTAAAATCCTTTGAGAGGATAACTCTACTGGAGCAAACATTGCAAGGAAGGATCACAGCTGTTGACACTAGGACTGAAATTATGGAGGGTCAACTGAACAACCTAGTGCTCACAGAGGAGAGTGTACATGGCCTGCTGACCCGTTTTGTTGATGATGTCAATAAGGGGGAAGAGAGAGCAAAAAGCGATAGCAAAAGAGGCTCGCGAGAATCTTTGCTAAGAAAAGATGGGATGATGATACTAATGCTTTTAGGAGCACACTGTGGACTTCCACTTAACGATGATCTTCTCAAAGAATACAAAAGGTTTACTATAATAAGAGGAGACCCTATCATGACAAAGGCTTTCATGAAGGTTTAAACTCCTTTTTGGGCTTAAAGTTAGGAAGCAAGAGTTAAAGCCATGAGGGCTACACAGAGGTGGAAGAGGTGGTAGAGGTGGAAGAAATTTACCTACTACAAATGCAAAGGAGTCACTTAATGAATTTAAAGAAGTATACATGCGTTTAGGCTTTAGAGTACATCAGATCAACCTTACTCTACCTGAAGAATGGCATTGGTGGAAAGAAGTGAATCCTCATATTGATTTCTCTCTGATTGAAAATGAATGGATGAGAGATATGATCAGAGAGATAAGAGCTTACCAAGAACAAGTGGAGAAAGCAAGAGAAGAAAGGGAAAGAAGACAGTAGATCAGCATACTTTATGTGTTTTATCATTTGTTGTATCTAGACTGTAATACTTTTGAACAATTGCTTGTAATGAGATATCACCACATTTGTTCTGTTTTTGTTTTTAATCTTTTTGCTTTGCTGTTAGGAGTGTATTGGCATCATCACCAAAAAGGGGGAAATTGTTGGACTTATTTTTAAGTTTTAGTGATGAGTGCCAGACTAGCTGTTATAGAGCAAAGGCAAAAAGATGTCTACATCAAATGTATAGGTTTATTAGAGTTTGATTTTGTATACGTTTGATCAAACAAGCCATTGTAAATGTCGGTGACTTACATCATGAGACGATCTAGATCGAGTGAGGTAGGTGAGTCGAGTAGACTTGTCGGGGAACCTCTTCAAGATCAAGGTGAGGATCAAACTCAGTAGTTGAAGGCTAAGGGATCAAACTTAGTAATTAAAGTCAAGGATATGGAATCAGAATTTAGGGAAGTGTGTGATGACCTAAACTGATTACATATACCTTGTATACAAGGTCTAAGTTCCACAAGTTATGTGGTGATTGGAACTTAGTTATATGCAAAAAGGTGTAATCTAACTTCATAAATAAAAGTCAGATAAAGACAGTAAGCTGAAGTATTTTTAAACACAGCAAAACAAGGATAAGCTTACTGATGTGTATATCAGCAGCCTTATGTTCTCAAGAACCTGCTGGACACATATTTCGATTATTCAAAGGCTGTATTGGAAGATTACAAAGAAAGGGGCAGCTAACAACCTCTGATTTTATCAAACAAATCAATGGTTAAGATCAAATGGACGTTAGGATGATTGGACCTTTATCCAATGGATACAAGTCAAAGGGTGGGACATGATCAGTAAATGTCAAAAGCGATCTGAGCTGTGTCGATACTATGAATAGTGAAGAAAGCAAGTCAAATGGGACAAATCTGAAACGGCTATGTTTGAATTTCAAACATAAGTCACAAGGACTCCTACCTATAAATAGAGGACTCCCAATTCGGATACAATGAGATGAGCATTGATAAAAATTAAGGATCTGTCTTGAGCAATCAGAATTAAATCAAGGAAAAACACCCTACTGAGCTTTAATCTACTGATCCAGAGAAAATCTTCAAGTGTAATCTGCATTCAAGCTACATCAAGTTTACACACTTGAAGACATCAAGCTGCTGATCATTTCATCCTGATCAAGATGCTGAAAGCTGAATCACTTACATGATTCAAATTTTCTTTTTACAAGAAATATACTGAAGACAGTGAAGCATCCTTGGGTGTGAAAGATCGTTGTTTGTGGTGGAGAGTGGTGAAGAAGAGGCAATCCTACCCTTCAAGGACAGTGGAAGACTTTGGAGCAAACAATCTTACACTGCTCCAAGTGTTCGAGTTTGTGAAGCCATAGTTATTGGTGAAGGACAAGCAACATAGGGATTTTGGTAACAGCTACATCAAAGATCTCTAGTGAATTACCTTCAACATCACAGAGAAGAGTGGGTGGACAGATTACACCACGGAACCACTATAAAATCGCCTACTTACTTTCTGCATTTATATTCTGCACTTAGTTTATCTAACACATCAATCTGCTGAATCTAGCAAATGAATTCACACACATACACTACTGAGTATCTAATACTTGGTATCATATTTAACAACAAGTAATAAGGCTTAATTTTTTATATAATTCTCATGCACAAACAAATTAAACTCAACGATCAAGCCAGAGACTATTGAGTGTCAAAGAGATCGGTCAAGTATCGCATTTCTTTGAAGTTCTTGAGTTTGTTAACTCCAAAAGTTTTAAGTGTTAAGTTTATTCACCCCCCCCCCCCCTCTCTCTAAACTTAACCAAAGCCTTTTCAAGGGACCAATAGAATATAACATAGTCTTCAATCAAGGAACCTGCATAGTAAGTGATCCAAAGAAAGGACTAATCGCAAAGGTAAACATGAGTAATAACCGTTTATTTCCGCTAAAAATTAATTGTAGGCAGCACACCATTGCCAGACATTGACTTTCCTCATAAATTTTGTGAGCCATGTACTTTGGGGAAACATCACAGAGATCTGTTTTCAAAGAATATGGCATGGAGAGCAATTACACCATTGCAACTGATTCATTAAAATCTGTGTTATGTTGAAGAACCTTCCAACAGATGTAGTAAGTATTTTATATCTTTCATTGACGACTTCAATCGGAAAGCATGGGTGTATTTTCTAAGAAATAAATCTGATGCATGTGATATTTTTAAAGTTTTAAAAAGTACATTGAAAAACAAAGTGGATATGAGATTAAAACTTTGAGAACAGACAGCAGAACAGAGTATATTGTCTATGATCATTTTCTTGAAAATAAGGTTATCAAACATCAGATGACAGCCAGATATACTCCTCAGCAGAATGGACTGGCAGAGAGGAAAAATAGAATGGTCATGGACATGGTAAGGTCTATGATGAATTCTAAGAAATTGCCTAAATATTTTTGGGCAGATGATGTTGCTTATGTCTTTTATGTCTTAAACAAGTGTCCTACCAGGAGTGTACCAGGTGAAAAAACACCATATGAGGTATGGACAGGGAGAAAACCAAATATTGGACAGTTGAAAGTGTTTGGTTGTATTGCTTATGCCCATGTTCCTGATGTTTTGAGGAAGAAATTGGATGATAAATCTGAAAAGTGTATTTTTATTGGATATTCTCATCAACCAAAAGGTTTTAGGTTGTTTAATCCGGTAACAGGAAAAGTTATAATCAGTAGGGATGTTATAATAGAAGAACAGGAAGCTTGGGATTGGTCACTTAAGCAAGTTGAAAAACCAAGCAGTACTTTTATTCCAGTTGTTGGTTCTAGTACACAACAAACAGAACCACCAAGAGAGGAAATTGTTACTGAATCTTCGTCTAGTCGTCCACAACGACAAAGACAGTTACCAGCTCGATTACAGGATTATGTCATTGAAAATGATAATGACATGTCTGATGAAGAAATTGTTAATTTCGCTTTGTTTGTAGATTGTGATCAAGTTAGATTTGATGAAGCTTCGAGAAACGATTACTGGATACAAGCCATGAATATGAGATTCATTCAATTGAGAAGAATGATACTTGGGAGCTGACAAACCTTCCACCAGGAAAGAAACCCATTGGGGTAAAATGAGTGTACAAAAAAAAGTACAAAGCCAAAGGAGATGTGGATCGCTATAAAGCTAGACTTGTAGCAAAAGGATGCAAGCAGAAGGTAGGTATTGATTATTTTGAGGTGTTCCCTCCTGTTGCAAGACTTGATACAGTTTGTATGGTTATTTCACTTGCTGCTCAAAGTTCATGGAAAATTTATCAGTTGGATGTGAAATCTGCTTTTCTCAACGGTGTTCTTGAAGAAGAAGTTTATGTGGATCAACCTGCAGGATATATTTTTGAAGGACAAGAAAGTAAAGTTTATCGCTTGAAAAAAGCGTTGTATGGACTCAAACAAGCCCCGAGAGCATGGTATACTCGTATCGATTCTTATTTTATTGATCATGGTTTTGAACGATGCCCTTACGAGCATACCTTATATGTCAAATACTCTGGTGTAGGTGATATCATTGTTGTGTGCTTATACGTTGATGATCTTATTTTTACTGGTAATAATGCACAAATGATTTCAGAATTCAGGGAGGCTATGACTAGTCATTTTGAAATGACAGATCTTGGTTTGATGTCTTAGTTTCTTGGTTTGGAGATACATCAAATGGAAAGTGGAATCTTAATTTCACAAAAGAAATATGCAGGTGATATTTTGAAGAAGTTTAAGATGGATTGTGCTAAACCTATCTTAACTCCGGTGGAAGAAAGCTAAAGTTGATAAAAGATGGCACCGGTGAAGTTGTTGATCCTACATATTTTTGAAGACTTGCTGGAAGCTTGAGATACATGACTTCGACTAGGCCGGATATAACCTATGGTGTTGGACTCATAAGTCGTTTTATGGAGTCGCCGCGTCAATCTAATTTACAAGCAGCTAAGCGGATATTGAGATATATTAGAGGTACACTGAGTCATGGAATATTTTACTCGTGTGCTAATGATATTTCTCTTCTTGGATACACGAAAAGTGATTGGGCCGGTGACACGGTTCAAAGAAAAATCACGTCAGGTTATGCATTTTTCTTGGGATCCGGTGTTTTCTCATGGTCATCGAAGAAACAACAGGTGATTGATTTGTCAACAACAGAAGCAGAATATATGGCAGCCACAAGCAGTGCTACGCAAGCAGTGTGGTTGAAGCGCATTCTTAATTTTTTGCATCATCAACAATCTGAACCAACGAATATTTATTATGACAATACATCAGCTATTGAACTATCGAAAAATCTAGTTTTTCATGGTCGTAGCAAGCACATTGATATCAAATATCATTGTATAAGAGAGTTGGTTCGTGAAAAAGATATTGTTATTGATTATTGTCCAACTGAAAAACAAGTTGCAGATATCTTCACAAAACCATTGAAGATGGAGTCATTTACTAAACCGGTGAAGATGCTTGGAATGATGAAGTTTGAAGATTTTGATTTAAGAAGGGCAATGTGAACCATAACTCAAAATCAATAATGGTGTGATGCCTACAATTGATCTGATAGTGCGGTGATAACTTTGACAAAATATTACAACATGTGTAGCATCAATTCTTGACTTGTTTGTGTTTACACCTTGTGTATTTGGCTATAAATATCCTTGTTCATCATTGTAATTGAATCAACCAAAAGAGAAGCTTAAGAACAAAGCTTTCTAATACAAAGAGTGTCTTTGTGCGTGTTGAATCATTGAAACATTGTGTTGTGTTTCTACATTTTGGTTTGTAGAATTTCGTAGTAGAGTTGGAGATTTTGCTGTTCTTGGAGTTAGGATTTGCTTTGGATCAAATTTTCAAGAAATTTAAGGTAAGAGATGTTTTTAATCGGTTTTATTTTCATGTTGTTGTTGAATTTGCCAAGGTAGTAGTCAATATTTGCAGGTTTGAGGATGATATGACATTGTTTGGTGGTGAAATTTAGGCTGAAAAGGGGTTGGAAATCTCGTAGAACTTAATCTGCAATTTTACGGAATATAAATGTACTTACCCCAGTATTATGTCTGTCTTCTTCCCGAGAAGACAAGTACACGATAAGGACTTTGATGAAGCTGATGTGTGATCTTGGGATCAATGAATGAAGATTGTTGTGTGTTTTCTTATTATGCTATCGTTAATAATTATTATGTTGAATATGTAAATGTTGAGACGTTTGAGAAATCTTTTGTTTCTTTAAAAAAAAGAGAAAAAGAGAGAGAGAGAGAGAGAGAGAGAGATAAATCTTCTAAACTTTTTATTTTTATGATCAATTACTCTTTCTTTAAGTTTCTTTTAGGATTCGTTTTGGTTGTAAGTAACATTAGACATCGTTGCTTATTTGTGATTTGGATTCTTTAAGCTGACGGAAACTGGTTGATCCAAATATTTGACCCGAGTCAGTCATTCTCTCTTGTGTACTCTGATGTATGTTGACATAAGACTTACATATATAGATATATTTTTTAAAATATTTATATACGTGTCAGACGTTATTTTTCGATAAATACTTGGTAGTCGGGAATGGGGCATCACAATAATGAATACCCCTCTTTCACTCATAAGAAAGAATGAGCTGTTTTTTCCCATCATCAATTGCATAAATAGGTATTGCGGGTGGTTTGCATAAAATAATACTTAATGGTCTTAAAGCCGTCTGAATAGGCATATTACGCCTGCCTCTAGATAACACTTTCAATTCGCCTTCCACAATTGAAGTTTTAATACTATATCGATAATAAAACCCCGTAACTTGAATTCCTCATCTTACAACACAATCGAACTCCCAGGTCTTTTTTCAAATTGAAAGTACGGGCCATCACCTATCTATTTACTTGAGTTTAAGTCACTTTATCGGCTGTAGGAAATATAATTTCTGCATGTATCTCCATTAGCCTTTTATTCGATCATGTTGCTTTCTCTTTTGTCAAGCGCAATGGGAATACCCCGGCGCATTTGCTAGCTTCACTAGGACCCCCCTCTCCGCCCCTAGTAGAATGGGGGTCTTTCGCCCCATCAGCTGTTTTGGACGCTTGTGCTTTGGAAATGTTGAAATAAAAACCCTTTTTTCCTCAAAAAAAAGGTCACTTTATCGATTATAATCCAGTCTGATTTAATTTATGGGGCAATTGTCCAAAATGACATATATTAGACTTAATTAGGCAAATATGACACACTTAAATCTTATTTGGTTATAAGGATGCAAAATTGATACATAGACCAAACTACCCCTAATTTTGTTTTGTTTTAGTTTGTTTACTGTTGTTTTTTCTGGAAGCTATTTTTTTTCTAGACGCTAAAAATGTTTTTTTTCCTTTTCAGTTACCACCTCAATGCATTGACCACCGCGATGCAGTGACACCCCCGATGCAAAGACGCTTCGATGAAGTGACACCGCGATGCATTGACCACCCCAGATCCATTGACCACCGTGATGCAGTGGCCACCCCCCCCCCGATGCAGAGACACCGCGATGCGATCACTACCACGATGCGAGAGATGTCCCGATGTGTAGACGCGCGCGGGCGAGATGCCTCGATGAAGTGACACCGCGATGCATTGACCACCCCAGATATATTGACCACCGCGTTGCAGTGGCCACCCCCGATGTAGAGACACCGTGATGCAGTGACCACCCCCGATGAGGAGACACGCGATCGTTGACCACCCCGATGTAGTGACCACCCCCGACGTAGAGGCACGCGATGCAGTGACCACCCCCGATGCAGTGATCACCCCTGATGCAGAGACACCATGATGCAGAGACGCCGTGATGAAGTGACACCGTGATGCAGAGACACCGTGATGAAGTAACACCGTATTAACCACCGCGAATGCATTCAAAGACCGCGATGCACTCACCACTGCAATGTAGTGACCACCCCGATGCAACGACCACCGCGGTGCAGTGACCACCCCAGATGCATTGACCACCGTGATGTAGGGACCACTACGATGCAGTGACTATCGAGATGCAGTGACCATCATGATTCAGTGATATATGAATATGTAGAGACACCGTGATGCAAAGACACCGTAATGAAGTGACACCGCGATACAAGACACCGGTACCGCGATGCAGAGACATCGCGATGTTATGAAATTTGACGATGCAGAGACACTGCGATGCAGAGACATCGCGATGAATTGACACCGCAATGCAGAGACACCGCGATGAAGTGACACCGTATTGCAGAGATACCGCGATGCAGAGAGACGGCGATGAAGTGACACAGCGATGCAGAGACACGGCGATGAAGAGACACCGAGATGCAGAGACACCGCGATGAAGTGACACCATGATGCAGTGACATTTGATGATCCGACACCTCGATGAAGCAACACCGCGAATGACATTTGATATTTTTTTGACTTAATTTCATAAAATCGATTTCTTTTCTTCATAAAATCGACTTGAAACGGCTATATCTTTTGATACAAAACTATGATCAGCATAATTATTTCACTCTAATCTATATTTTTCGTCCTCTTTATTCTGATCTCATTTTATGAAGTGACGCTTTATGCATTGATACTCAATGACACCAATATTTTATGAAGTGACACCCAATGACAAGAACATTTTTCTGAAGTGACACCCCATGCAGTGACACCCAATGGCACCAACATTTTATTCCAAATCATACTCAAACCCACTATCAAATTCATGTCAGTGCACCAATTTTCTTCCAAGACTTCAATATCATTTTCAGCAAATTTCCAAGAAACCAAATTAAATCCAAGAACTATTTTTGATTTTGTTTCAGGATAAACTCATACGGACAAATTTCATGCTATATGGACATAGGGAAAATTCAATATTTGTCTGAAAAAAACAAAAGTCAAAACATTAAAATACATTGTAAGTTGCCACACATCAATTTTTTAGCATTTTCCAACAACCTTGGACACGAAAACAAAGTTACAATGTAAGCATACTACAAAAAATAAAGCAGCTTCTTGCAAAATAAAGGGCAGCCAAAACTTTATGAAACCAAGCTGCTTTCCAATTCTTTCCAATCTTAAGTCTTCCTTGGATTAAATTGGCATACGATGGTTGTTTCTCCCCAAATATGCAGGAAGAACTCCATGCTCATCATCAAAACTTCATAGAAGCATAATCAAAACAGCAGCCAAAAATTTGCAGCATTCAAATTGATGTAGCAAGCATGCCAGCAGCAGCTTAAACTAAAAATACATAGCAGCAAAAAGAAATCCATTTTTGCTTAGAAGTGTCACAACATAGTTTTTGCAAGCTTCCGCCAAAAGATCCACTTAAAGCAAGCCTATATCACAAGTATGCAAAATACGAAATGAAAATGCTCATAAAACTTAAACTACCAATTTGTGTATCAAATTGTATATGCAGTGACATGAATGTCACTTCATCAATTGTTTAATGGATGAGAAAAAACGCTTACTAAAAACTTTGCAGAATATCCAAGTTTATCCAGATTATCAGGAATCCAAGTCTTTCCTTTAATTAAAACACTACCATGGTTCATCTTCAAATCACTACAGCCCATATCCCCACTATCACATCCTCCATGGTGCAACAGCAATGAGTTTAGCAGAAATCATAACCAAATAAACCATGAAACCTGCTGGATTTTGAGGAGTTTCTAATGACCAAATTTACCCCCCACACAGGCCACAAAATCCAAATCCAATTCTTCTTCTTCAATTGACATAAAAACAAAAGCTTATTTCTCCCCCTAGTTCTACCCCACAGCCCTCACACCAGAAGGGGAAAAAAATCAAATAACATTTTTTTATAATATGAACAATTTTCAAATCAAATAAGCAAGAAATTACACTGTATAAATACACCGCCAAGAATGAGTAGTCCAATTTTGTGACTTGTCATCCCGGATGATACAAGCGACCCTCCTATTTGCTGCGATAACAAATTGCTCGATTGAATCTTTGTGAAGCGATTTCGAACCCGACCGAGGATCCGACCTTCCACTAATGTCTCATGGCGTCCTTCTCTCTGCTACAAAAGCCGGTCATCCTGTAATTATGCTTAACACATGTACTATTTGTTCAAAATGTAATGGCCGTGTGAAGATAGCAAAGATTCGGAGATTGAAGACATGGAGGTCCGGTCCGACAAAAACGGCAACGGAAACTTGAGTCGGGTGGATAGCTATTAAGGCTGGGGCTACATCCGATTCGCGATTGTTGAAGGCATCGTCGTCTTCCATTTTCGTCTCCTTGAACTCAGATGATAGTGTTCTCTTTAGGGTTCAAAAATCTGTTTCGGATTCTGTATAAGAATATTGGGGTAATTTAGTCAAAGAAGTGATCTTTTGTCCTTATAACCTTTTTTTTTTTTTTTTTTTTTTTTTTTTTTTTTTCTAAGTGTCTAATTAAATCTTCAAATGAGTCTTTATAAAATTAAAAAATAAAAAAAGAATTTCTAATACATGGCTGATAGTATTTTTTTTTTTTTTTTTTTACTTCGGAATTGTTTGAAATTCCGAGATAATTGCAATTAATGAGAATCTATTCTAAGGATCTGATTTTTCCATTTCCCGTGAAACAAAAAAAAAAACATAAAATAAAATTTAAAAAAAAATAATAATAATAATACTAATAATAATAAATAAATAAAAATAAATACATGATTGGCAGAAAATTTAATTGAATAAATTGCAACCATAAACAATTCTTGGTATATACAATCTTTTTTAGCCCCAGAAATAAAAATTGAATAATAAAATCTAAACAACGTCAGCAACAATAACAGTGATGTCATCATACTTCCCGCCTTTGTACTTGCCGGAATCATAACCAGCGTCCATGGCAGCTCTGGTGAATGGACTGACAATCTCCTTACCAAGCGACTGGGATAGAGCAACCTTCGCTAACCTAAAAGCAGTACCCGCCGGTGACTCGTCTTCTCTCGGGCACTCCTCAACCAAATCTTCAATCTCCGATGGGTAAACATTATCAAACAACCCATCGGTCCCGGCGACAATGACATCTCCTCTCTCCACCGGGAAAAAAATCTCATCCGCCATACTTGGATCATCGCTTTTCAAAGCCAAACCTAATTGATAAGGGCAATTGAAACAATGTTGCTGTGATTTCGTCTGAAACACGATTTTTCCATCTCTGATTACAACGAATCCGCTATCTCCGATGTTCACCGCCTGTAAGAGATCGCCGTTCAAAGTAACGATGCAAGCAGTTGATGATCCTGCAGATTCGGTCTCAAAAAAGGCCTCTTCAAGGATTTGCGTTGGATCAACGGTACCTGTGGGCTTATCTATGATAATATCAAACACGTTTTCCATCAATTCACGAGCGTATTGTCCGCCGTCGATGCCGTGTTTAGCCCAGCCGCCAACGCCGTCGGCTAAACCAAAAGTTTGGTTTTTTTCACTGATAAAGTGGGCATCTTCTCCCAAGGGCTTATCTGGTTTCTCTTTCGGTATATAAAACGAACCCATTTGCAACTCAAGAAATCTTCGTCTTCTTAGTTGTGGTCTTGCAGTGAAATCCTCATCTGTGAATTCAATTACAGCAACCCGTTTTCTCTTCATCGTGATGGAAAAAACAAGAAAATCTTTCGGCTTGAAATTTACGCAAACACTTGATGGGCAATAAAAACAATAGGAGATATTTCTTGATCGGTAAAACCTTCAGATAGTAGTTTTTTGCGAGAATTTCGGGATATATAATCGGAATTTTTGGGGGCGGTCGGTATGTCGAAGCAAATACCTTCCTCCTAGGGCAAATTTTGACAGCTTTTTATATTTTGCCTACAATACCCTTCTTGCAAGACACCTTTCTTTTATAATTACAATGGACCCACCTTTCCTTTTTCTTTTCACGGAAAATTTGTACTTTCTTTCCATAAACTATTTTTCCTTATTAAATCTGTTTTAATGATGCCTCTTTTTTTGCTTCTGATTAGCTAGATCGAGGTAAACAGAAAATAATAATAAGGACTTCATTTGATAAAAACAAATTAAAGGGATAACGAAATTTCATATCAAACAATTGTTTTCACGGTGATCAACCATATATAAACATTCTTACAAAAAAAAACAAAAAACAAACATTTAATGACATAATAAAGTGTAATTACATAAAGTTACTTTAATTTTTTTTAAGATTTTCTTCACAGACATTTTATTATTTTGACAAAACCCTTTTTACTTTCTCCACCGATGTTTTTGAGACATTGATTGTGTACCTGTGCAGAGTTTGTAAGATGTAATGTGTGGGGTAAAAAGGGTTAGAGTATTATATGGGACTACATTGTGACATCAATAAATGAATAACCGCGTTAAATGAATTATTTTTTCTAGTTCCGATTTGGGTAAAAGGACTAAATGAATAACCTCGCTAAATGTATTAACGAATAAAAAAAATTGAATTGTCAAAATCACAATGTAAACATAAATGAATAATGACTAAATTACGTAATACATACATACACACACACACTGTAACGCCCCGTTCCCGGACACCGAGTCATTATCCGGAAAATAAACGTTCGGCACATATAATATAAAATAAATTTCACATTATACGTCAGCCTCTACTACGCCGTATCGAGTTAAGCATAACGGAAGTAAAAGACTCGTCAAACAATCAAGAATATATACTCAATATCTATAGATAAAAATGTAAATTTATTACATTGGAAAAAAACCAAACGAAACTGTAAAACGTACGAAAACCTCCAAAAGTATGATAAAAGAAATTACAAGATCTAATGTATTATCAAAACAAAAGTAAAATAAAAGCTTCAATGTCGGCGTCCTCAAACGTCGTCATCAAAGTCTTCCTCGAATTCCGGGTCTACCTGTTCATCTTCTCTCCCTCAAACATATAGAAAAACATGCATTTAAGTTAAGTACAATGTACTCAACAAGAGGTAGAAGATACAAATTAAATATGATTTATAAATAATAGATTATCTTTATAAGACCGACTCAATATAGGATTCATTTCATGTCCATCAACATGTCATGACTTTACGTTCTATCTTAACTTATCTTGGTTACGTCAAAGACTCACAGAGGCACTCGCGAGTGTGACCACCACGAGATGGTTGCAAACCAATAGTGTCAAGCACAGTTAGTCCCGGGATTCCCCGGTATGCATACACGTTTGGTGAAGTTCCCCTGTCATTTGGCCGCTAGTAGGTTACAGAGTTATCCACCTGTCCAAACGCGTCACATGCCGATGTACACATGTGCCTATCCAAAAGTGACATGACGTTTAATCTTTTTACTATACAAGTATGTATTTATTGTCTGTTGTTAACTAGCCACACAATTGTTTTCAAAACAAAGCTCCCATTAACAACTCTACTCTCTCACTTAGACTGCTAGACACCACATCTTATCAAATACACAGATATTGATGAACTCTAGTTCACCAAAGAACAAGCCTATCATGCCTTTCCGACTGTCCCGAACTTCAACTCCCTTGAAGAGTACATTCGGTGCCGGAACCAAACACATCAGAAACTCAATTGATGGGCCGGCACCGCCTTTCGGGCCGCCGACCGCCGTATATAGGTGCCCGGGGATAAAAGAAAGAAGCAACGGCCCGGCCTCCGCCCCTCGAGCATAACCATGCCGGAAACGGGCTCTGGCAATAGGCCCATGAGCATAAGGGTGAGAGATCCGCACAAACACCTCTACCCCGAACACCTAGAGACTATGGACTGACGACCATGCCAACCAGCTAAGGATATGAGGCAACGACTCAAGAATCCGCATCGCCCACACTCAGATGCGATCCTAGCGGCCACCGCAGATTGAGTTGTACTATGTCCTTAGTTGTAATTATGTTGAAAGTAAGTCGGTCCTTACCCTATAAATAGGGCTCCATGTATCAGTCATAAACATGTGAAATATATGAAAAACAAGGCAAAACTCCGCCTCTTCTAAATCTCTTTTACTTACAATACGCCGCCGCCGGAGCTCCTTAGCTCCACCATTCACATACACGAATCACAACTAGATATCCATCACTAATCGTCCGCTGAACACTCTTGATAGTTTCGACGTTATCAATTGGCTCCGTTACCGGGAAACGACATTTTCCACATCTTTTCCGGTCAGATTCAATATTTACATGGGCACCTTCCAGCTCCGGCGGCCTGAAATCGCCTATCTTTTGTTTTCCGTCGGCCTAAGACCACCTATTTTTGGTTTTCCTGTTTAACCTTCAACGGGATCTTCATCCAGTTCATCCGGATTTCTAGATCTTCAAGCTTTCAGCAAGATCTATTTCCAGATCTTCAAGCTTTCAACAAGATCTAGTTCCAGATCTTCAAATCTTCAACAAGATCTACATCTAGATCCCCAAGTCTTCCACAAGATCTTCATCATAACGTCAAGTAAGGGGTAGCACCTACTAGCTTTAGGCGAAATACTTGGGTTTGTGCCTGAATCACCGCTGCTCCTATTGAGTTCTCTTCAAAACTCGGTCGAAACTCATCTTTTCATCTTTTCCGGCGAAAAACAAATATATGGAGCAGTCCTTTAGCTTGTCATTAAGCTGGCATATGTTTTGAGGAGCAAAAGCACACAATCCGTAGAGTTTGCATTTGATTTATCACCAATCTCTATGGATTCTTGGATTTTCCTATCACTCTTGTCAGAAACGCCATCGGCTCACCGGAGACACGCTCAAACACTTTGTCAGGGATGTCAGAGCCATACTTGATTAGCTGTCAGAGCTCGATTTGTTCTTTAGTGGAAAAGCCAATCAGATAGTATGATATGGTTGGTGGCAAGGACAGATCCATGAGTCCGACCAGAATGAGTCCGCCTAGAAGGGGGCCGACCAGAATGAGTCCGCCAGAATGGGGCCGCCTAGAATGAGTCCGTCCAGAATGGGGCCGACCAGAATGAGTCCGCCCAGTATAAGGCCGACATAAGTAGGCTCTCCAGATATGAGGCCGCCAGATATAAAGCTGCCAAGTTATGAGTCCGACCAGAATGAGACCGCCCAGAAGGGGCCGACCAGAATGAGTCCGTCAGAATGGGGCCGCCTAGAATGAGTATGTCTAGAAGGGAACCGACCATAATAAGTCCGTCTAGAAGAGGACCGACCAGAATGAATGCACCCATCACGGCCAACCTATGAAGCTAAGGCTATTTGCCCAATTATAGCTTCGAATCGGCTAGGAACCAAAGATTCCGAAACGCCAAATCAAATGAAGTTGAGGCTACTCGCCTGAGTGAAACTTTGAATCGGCCAAGGCTATCCGCCCATCACGGCCAACCTATAAAGCTAAGGCTATTAGCCAATTATAGCTTCGAATCGGCTAGGAACCAAAGATTCCGAAACGCCAAATCAAATGAAGTTGAGGCTACTCGCCCGAGTGAAACTTCGAATCGGCCAAGGCTATCCGCCCATCACGGCCAACCTATGAAGCTAAGGCTATTAGCCTAATTATAGTTTCGAATCGGCTAGGAACCAAAGATTCCGAAACTCCAAATCAAATGAAGTTGAGGCTACTCGCCCGAGTGAAACTTCGAATCGGCCAAGGCTATCCGCCCATCACAGCCAACCTATGAAGCTAAGGCTATATGCCCAATTATAGCTTCGAATCGGCTAGGAACCAAAGATTCCAAAACGCCAAATCATATAAAGTCAAGGCTATATGCCCACTTACGACTTTGTATCGGCTTAGGACCAAAGATTCCGAAAATCCAAATCTAGGGAAGTTGAGACTACTTGCCTGAATAAAACTTTGAACAGCCTACTAGCCAAATCCGCCCGCAAAAGCCGCTTCACGATGCCAGGAGCTTACTCCTTACCCGACACCTCGAAGTGTCGGGCGGTGCGGAGTAGGGGCCGATGATGGGCCGGCGCGCTTCCGGGCCGCCGACCAAGCGTATATAGGCGCCCGGGATCAAAGAAAGAAGGAACGGCCCGGCCTCCGCCGAGCATAACCACGCCGAAACGGGCTCGCAACAAGCCCGTGAGCATAAAGGTGAGGGATCCGCACAAAGACCTCTACCCGAACACCTGGAGACTATGGATGGCGACCATGACAACCCGACTAAGGATATGAGGCGACCACTCAAGAATCCGCGATCGCCACACTCGAGATACGATCCTAGCCGCCACCGTAGATTCGGTTGTTCTATGTCCTTAGTTGTAATTATGTTGAATGTAAGTCGGTCCTTACCACATAAATAGGGCTCCATGTATCATTCATAAACAGGTGAAATATATGAAAAACAAGGCAAAACTCTGCCTCTTCTAAATCTCTTTTACTTACAATACGCCGCCTCCGGAGCTCCTTAGCTCCACCTTACACCACCATTCACATACACGAATCACAGCCAGATATCCATCACTAATCGTTCGCTGAACATCCTTGATAATTTCGATGTTATCATCAATCAAGGCTTGTTCATGTTTAATTAATGTTATTAGATCATGAAACAACGTTTAAAACTCATTCCATAGCTTAAAACAACAAATTCTCAAAATTGAGGGTCAATGCGTGCGCATTCACTGGAATGCGTGCGTATTCCCTAACAGAAACTCTTTGGAACTTTTGTCCAACCAATAATGTGTACGCATTGCCGCAATGAGTGCGCATTGCTCATCTTTAGGAGCAACATGAACTATCTGAACCGGCCAATGCATGCGTATTCCTTGAATGCGCATTGCACTCTTTGTGAAAAGGATGGAACATCTGAATCACGAATGCGCGCATTCCACCTATAGAAACTAAGCAAAGATCTCATAATGAGAATGCGTGCGCATTTCTAGCCAATGTGTACGCATTCGACGCAGCAGTGAAACCCAAAACATGATTTTTTTTTTTTTGCACTTTACGATCTCTTACTCGATTCATACATGTTCTACACGATTATACTCGAGAAAAGCAATGCAGAGAAACCTAACTTTTATGATCCTGAACAATCCTTTGGCAACATATAGGTATAAATTTTGATACAAAAACGCATCAAAACACGATCTAACCTTTATAAACCATAACTAATTTGTAGGAAGAGCCTCTTACCTTTTAGCAAGCTATTCCAAAACCAAAATCTCAGAAAAATTGCAACCAAACTTGAACCTTTCTGTAGAAAACCTATGTGATCAATCCAAATTCAAATTAGATTCGATCACACGCTTCTAACCAAACAAGACTACGAAAGATACGAGTTTTAATCCATAAAACTCATCCAAAACAGCATCTAGGTAGAAATTCATACCTTTGAAAAACTCCAACTTTCTTGTATTGAAACGACGCCCTCTTCACGACGATTCCGCTGCTCTACTCTGATCTAAAAACTGTTAAGAAACGCCTTAGAATTTAAAGAAACTCTCAGCCCTTTTTCTTTTGCTTCTCACGCCGTTTGGGGAGCGCAGAAACAAATTCTGAAACTGATAGGATATAAAGCTATTGGGGAGTTGTTTTCCTTAAATAACAAATCCCAAAATAATACTTACTTATTATTTTATTTAATTATGCCTTAATTAAAATAACTCCAGATTTTTTTCAAATATATGTATGCCGAAATTATATATATACATATACTTAATTCCACAAAAAGGTAAAGGGTATAATATTTTGTTTCCGCAAAATAACACGTCTACCGTTTTCCGAAAATCGGAATATATATATTAAACGAAAATATTTCATCCAATCAACAATGTTAATATAAAAATTAATTTATTTTCAAAAAAATGCATCTAAAGTTGTTTGTTTTTTACTTCCACCAAAATGCATCCCACCCTTAATTTTTTGTAATGTATGCACAACTTTTTGCTCGTGTTGTACTAGCTAGTAATTTTATGGTGACTACTGCTTGAAATGTCTCTTTCGATGACACATTTGGTATGAACTATATATAGTTTGTAGTGATGAGAATGATTTTCAACCAGATGATAGATACAAAGTGGAGGTTAAGTATATAGTTTCTTTTTGAAATTAAGATTTTAGAACTATATAGTTTGTAGTGTAGGTTTATATTTTCTTTGACTCTAAGCATTCCATACATACAATCTTATTAGTAGTCTCAATACATAATACAATATACTTAGTCCGCACGTATAGTGCATATATTCCTAATCGAGTCTAAAGAAAATGACTGTAATTAAGTTTTTCATAAGAATTTTAACCATTACCATCTAGGTACTTTTTTTTTGGTGTACAACGGATCTTCGTTAAAAACTTTGTAAAAAACATATGTACAACGCAAGCCGCATATTTCAAACGCTAATTAAACCGAACATAATAAACTGCAACAAATAGAATAGCTATCTTCCCCAAGCTATTTTCAACTCCCTGGCTCTGCGAACTGCCTGTGATACTAAAACGTCCACCGGTGGGCGTTGGGCGCCCGTTGGGCCCAAGCATTCTAGGTACATTTTTACATTAAATGTAAAAATACTAATTATAAGAATAAAAATGTAAAAATACTATCTAAATGAATAAATATTCATTATCGATAAATGAATAATATATTCATTTATCGATAAATAAATAACCTCGCTAAACAAATATTTTTTTCTGGTCCTGAAGGTGTTTATTTATCAAGAGTATAATGCATCATCTTTCATGAATTTAACCATCAATTTTTGTTCTCAAAAAAATACCATTTATTTTCCAAAAAAGAAAATAAAACCATTCTAACCAGCTCAAGGTGACAAATTTCTTCTTAAGATTTTTTTTATGAGAACGGCCTAAATCATTTTATACGAATAAAAAATAGAATGATACTCCATACATTATTAAACAAATACTTCAAGGAAAAACACACCACATCTTAACTCTTTAAAGTTCAGCTTGTTTAGCCTTAAAAAATGTTCAGTAGTCTTAGGCACACAATTACAGACACTCCACAAGAAAATGTCATGGATACAACAACATGGCTAATAAAATTTAAGAATACTAACGGCGGATCTATGTAACGGTCGTGTGACTTCAATGAGATACCATGAATTTTTTTTAGTATTAAGACAATATAGTTTTGTTGTTAAGAAATGTCGTTTTGTTGTTAAAAAATATAGTTTTATGCTCCGGTGACCCTATTGAAACAAATTTTTACATAAAAAATCTGGTTTTACGGTCCGGTGACCTTACTGGAAAAAGTTTCCTGAATCCGCCGGTGAAGAATACGTTACACTAGCGACGCATATCATATTCATATTGTATAATATTTTCTTATGATGTATAGAAATCAAAAGAAAGTTGAGTGATCAGACTAAATAAAACACTGTAATATATTGATTTTTGAAATGATGAAATGGGTGTTTGATATTTAGAAAGAAATATAAGACAATTATTATGTTTTGAATCACTACATATTTAAAAATTATTTATTACGATAAGATCAGTTCATTGATATAATTAGTGGTAAATTACCACTAAACTCAATTTTAATTTCAATGGTTGAGAATTGATCTACATAAATACAATTATTATGTAATAACATGGGTATACTTAGTTTGGTTGTCGTTAGGGGTGCACATGGTCCGGTTTTCCGGTTTTTTTTACCACTTTTAAAACCAAACCATTTTTTACGATTTTCAAATTCACAAAACAAAACCGAACCATAACTAGGTAAAACCATTTCATTCGGTCCGGTTTGGATCAGATTAGTTCAGTTTTTTCCGGTTTTTTTGTCTTCTCTATTCTTTCATATATATATATATATATATATATATATATATATATATATATATATATATATATATGTGTGTGTGTGTGTGTGTGTGTGTGTGTGTGTGTGTGTGTTGGGATATTGTTGTGCCCACAATAATCCGTATGTGGTTTGATTAATTTTACAGTAATTTAATTATGTGCTATATATATTTTATCTGTGACTAACCCTGCCAAGAAAAAAGTCGTATGACTTATAAAGGCATTTATTTGTTTTGCAGGTACCCTGAAATACACAATAAATGATTAAAATACATGTGTGTATGATATATATATTTTATCATCACATTTTATATGATATGGTGTGACACTACATGATGTATAATACATCTAAAAGGCTATTGGGCTCAGCATCTTCTATATTACAAGTCTTCGGCTAGCACCATTATAAGCCCATAAAACATTATTTATTCACCCTCATAATCCAAAACCCGTCCATTTACCCATCTTCATGTACAACCAGAATTCTTTCCCTACCATATAAATATTACTCCAACCCTAAAAATCCTTTCAGACAAAAACAGCCGACCCACTTCAATTTTCTTTCTCTCAGACATAATTCTCTCTCTCTCATCCCTTCCGAGCTCTGGTTCTAACCCAGGCTTTAGTGCCTTCTACTCTTTTCTCAAGCATTAAAAAGATCAATCTCATAACCCGTTCTACTACTAATTCAACAGACCCTCTATGGAAAACTGAAACAACTCAAAACTCTATCTTTTGATTATCAGCTACTTCGATTAAAGACAAATCAGACCTATTCATGACTAAAATCATCCTATTGAAGGCCTGACTATGCAAAAAGTTGCATTCTTTTTGGCTAGAAACGGTTTCGTCGTTCCTGTTCCATGGGGAGACGTTTTCCTCTTTAAGGTAAAGTCTAGATTCTATGAATCCGGGTCAAGTGGTATAGCTAAAATCATGTTTCTATTCTGTTAAGCTTTTCGAGTCTGTACTTGGTGAAATCGATTCTCGATTTATGACCCAAGTCTTTTGGATTGATATGTCTGTGTCATTTTTCACTTCGATTCATGTGTCAAGACTATCTTTTGATAAAATCATGTTAGTTGTACCTTTATTAATAAGTTAATCTGAGTATTATGCTAATGTGTGTATAGGATAATTAAAATCTGATTCGAACTTGACAAAGCAAATAAGATCATGTTTTGATTGATTACTCTAGGTCATTAGATTGATGAAATCAGGTTATATGATTTATGTGTTTTATGATTAATGACTCAATACTTTTGTTTTGCCGATTTGATTCCTCTGAATAAAAAATATGGCATCATACAAACGAGTTAATTATTGAGGAAATCAGATTGTATTTTTTTTTGTTAAAATCCTGATTAATGATTCACTAGCATTTGCATCACCTGCATGTCCCATTCGGTTAAAGATTTGATGAAATCTTGTGATTTATGAATCAAATCCTGAGTATTGATCTTATGAAATGATGTACTCTATGCTAATCTGCTATGATTCTGAATATAGCTGAGATGAAGCATATTTCGGGTTGCCTGTGCCTTCGGATTTGGTGTGGTATGAACTTACATCTATATTCATAACACACCCACACCGAGAATTCTCTGCATAAATTTATATACTTTGATAAACTCATCTTACATGTATATATATATATATATATATATATATATATATATATATATATATATATATATATATATATATATATATATATATATATATATGAACCTTTTGTCAACAATTTGACAACAATCCTTTTAAAAATATTTCCTCTTGCAAGGGAGATTGCAAAAAACCCTATCAGCCAAATAGGAATTTATACAGAAGTAACAATTGTTTATATTGATGATGTGCTTGTATTTTCCAAAACTATTGATGAACATTTCAAACACTTGAAAACATTTTTATATATCATTGAAAAAAGTGGTTTAGTAATATCCGAACCTAAAATGTCGTGAGCGCCCAGGGGATCAACGAAAGGATTGTAATATACAAAACTAAACAATAATCAAGGATTTAAACAAAATCAAAACAATTGTACGGTGATGAAACAACAATATAATAATGGACGGCAAATGAATATGTAAATGGTATTGTAAAACAATATATGATTGCTTAATTTAATATATAAATTCTAAAACATATGAAATTTGTAAAACATATGAAATACATAAAAGCTTTATACCTTAATTAAAGGTTTTGATACAAATTGTTGAAGATACAAATGTTGGAACTCTCGTCTTTGAGTTTGTAAAATGATTGCTCCTATTTTGCAGAGAAAGCTTAAACAAATATATGTGAATTCTATTTTTAGAGTCTGAGGAGTCCTTCTCCTCTGTCCTCCTATTTATATTGCCGATAGAATAATTGTAATGGTGTAATAATGTAAAGTCCTCTTTGCTTTTGTTAGTGTTGTCTCCCATAATGGTATGGATGAAATTTGTTTTGTTGTCGCCTTGTGTGAAATGATACCATTATTTTTGAGTGGTGTCTTGTCTTGTCTTGTCTTGAGTGGTGTCTTGTCTTGTCTCTGCCATTGTATAGTGGAAGACCTTTGCTAACTCGTCTTTTGTCGCGTTTTGTGAAGCCTTTAATTGTAGTAATGTCGTGTCATATCCGCCATGTTGATTTTTGCTAAGTATGTCATGTTGTCGTCTTCTCGTGAAGTATTGTAGTGTAGTCTTTGCAGAGTCTTGAATAAGCTGTGTGTATTTCTTACATTACATAATTGTATGTATTTGTACATATCTGTGTTTGTATATATATAAATATATAAATATATAAATATATAAATATATATATATATATATATATATATATATATATATATATATATATATATATATATATGTATGTATAATTTTTGTAGTGATGTGTGTGTTCATATCTATGTGTGTGCATAATATATTAGTGTATATTTGTGTATTAGGTGAAGAAGTTTGTGTGCAGGTGAGTGTTTGTGAGTAAGTAAATTGCAGGTAACTCCTTTGTCCTTTAGTATTTGTTTTTTTTTTTTTATGGTATTGGTGAATAATCTTCGTCTTCTTCGTCAATGTTGACAGATGCAGTGGAGCTGATAGGTGATGTTTGTGAAGTAGAAGCATATCGGGATAGGATTTGCTGTAATTCCTCATCTGTTTTTGAAGCAGCTAATAGTGCGGCCATTTGTGCTTTCGTTCGAGAATTTTGTAGGGCGCAGAGGTTGTATTTGAGAATGCTGAGTGTTTTGTAGTGTTTGTAACCATTTTTCCATGTTTGTTGGTAGTAAACTTTGAATAATGTTGCACTTTTCCCACCATCTTACCCTAAATCTTCTTCGGATAAGTTGCATAGGATGATCAGAATAGTCTAAATACCAGTTCACAATCCATGGGAGATAGAATTTTGTACATAATGTTGCAAACGCCGGAAATCTTTTTTCTGCCTCAGAAGGTTTGTACTTTGCTTTAAAAAGGTTGAAGGATTCAAGCACTGTTGTTTTTTGTATTTCCGGTACTGAACCAAAACATTCCCACCATTGGATCCACCATGATGGAAACATTGAGATTTCAGCAGTTTTTGTATCAAAATGCAATAACCAAGTGTGCTGATTGTTCTGGTTTTGAATGAAGAACGCATTGAACCATGCTTGTTGATATTCCCAATAGTTGAATGTAATTGTGTAAAACGGCTGTTCTTTGCATTCGATTGGAAATGCAATAGGCGCCGATGGGTCTGCGTACCAATCTTTTGGAGAAATTACTTTGTGTATTTTACAGGTTGAAAATGCAGGTGTGGTTTGGTTATTTTGATAGTATTTATGATCAAAGCTGGCTGACTGTGTAACTTGTAATATTGTTTGGTAAAAAATTGGGGTTTTTTGTAAGTCCCAAGGTTTGTAAAACCATCCTGTTCCAAAGTAACTTTGGATGGAATGGAATGGGTCTTGTTTATGAAAACCGGCTTCTACCATAGTAATATTTTGTGAGTATGGTTTGACTATGTAAGGCTGTTTTTGGTTTCTTGTATTTTGGGTGGTGGAGGGTTTTGCTAGTGGTTGGAATGAATTTGATGTTAACACAATGGGTCTTGTTGATGATGATGCTATGGGTGTTAATGAAGATGCAGTAGGTCTTGGTGAAGATAATGCGGGTAGCTGTAATAGGTTTTGTGTTTTTGGTAAAGGTTGAGATAAATGCATTTGTCTGAATTCTGTGCTTTGTAGTAATTTATCAAGACATTTTTGTGTTTCTAGGTCTAGTGAACCTATTTCTTGGATGTTGGCGTCTTGTTCTTCTTTAATGACGATGTCATGCCATGACATCTTTGGTTTTGTATTTGCAGCTTTTTTCCCTTTGTCAATCTTTGGTGCCATCTGATCTGTCTTGTAGGAATTCCCGGGTAAGAAAATCGGGAACTGAATTTGTATCTCCATTTATGAATTCGATATCAAAGTCAAAAATGCTTAAAATTGCTTGCCATCGTGCAAATATTTGCTTTGATGCAAGATTTTGGACATCTTTTTGTAAAATTTCTTTTGCACTTTTGCAATCTATGCGTAATAAAAACTTTTTGTTTAGTAAATCACTTTGAAATTTTACGAATGCATAAAACAATGCTTAAAATCTCCTTTTTATTGTAGAATAATTTTTTTGTGTATCATTCCAATGTGCGAGATGTAAAACCGAACAATTAGTTCTTTAGAATCTTGTTTTCGCTTCAAGATTCCACCATATCCTATGTCGAAGCATCGAGCTTTGACTATTTTATGTAGCGTTGGATCTGCTAGGTGTAGACAAGGAATTTTGTTGACTTGTTTTTTAATTTCTTTGTACAATTTTTGTATGTGTTGAATTCAAGGTGTAGGATTTGTTTTTAGTCGGTCATGAAGTGGTTTTGCTATTCTGTTTAGATTTGGGTAAAAGTCTGAACATAGTTTAAACATCCTAAGAAGCGTTGTAGTTGTTTTTGTCGGTTATTTTATCGGAAATTTTGTTGTGAAATTTAGCGATCTTTCTATGGGTGTAATTGTTCCTTTTGTAATATAGTGCCCAAGAAATCGTATTTTTGTTTGAAAAGCGACATTTTAGGTTCGGATATTACTAAACCACTTTTTCAATGATATATAAAAATGTTTTCAAGTGTTTGAAATGTTCATCAATAGTTTTGGAAAATACAAGCACATCATCAATATAAACAATACAAAATGTTGAATAATCATTGAATATGTCATTCATAATTCTTTGGAATTCAGAAGGAGCATTTTTTAAGCCGAAAGGCATTACATTCCATTGGTATTGCCCAAACGGAACTGTAAATGGTGTTTTATATCTGTCTGTTGGCTTTATTTGAATTTGCCAGAAACCTGATTTCATGTCAAATTTTGAGAATATGAAAGCGTCATGGAGTTTATTTAGGAGGTCCTTTTTATTAGGTATGGGATAACGAATCCATTTTAATGCCTTGTTAAGTGGTTTATAATTAATGACGAGCCTAGGAGTTCCTCTCTCGATTTCTGATGCTTTATTAACATAAAAGCGAGAACAACCAAGGTGATCTCGGTCTTAGAGATTAATTTTTAGTTTCAAGATCTTGTATTTCTTTTCTACAAAATTGTTCAAGGTCTTTATTCATTTGTATTGGCCGAGCTTTAGTAGGTATATCTTTTCTTGAAAAGATATGTCATATAATGAGATCAACCATATGTTGCTTTCTATTCCGAAAGCATTTGGTAGTTCGGCACAAACTTTTAATGTAAATATTTTTTGTAATCGTAGTATTTTTTCTTTTATTGTGGGTTGACCGAGCAACCTGTTGATTCTTTGTAAGGAAGCATCCTTTTGTAATTCATTTAGCTGAAATTGTTTGTTGTATATTATATTATTGATGGTGTTTTCATGTATAGATGAAGCTTTTAATAAATTTAAACTTTTAGTTCTTGGTTTTTCTAAAAACGGAAATTTATGTTTCTTATTATTTATTTTGAAGGTGATGGAATCTGGACAAACTTTGTATGGGGTGATAAGGTTTATGAATGGAGTGCCAAGGATTACGGAATGATGAATATCGTTGACAACTACAAAAGATGTCAGTAAAGAGACCCCATCATTTATTATTGAAGCTTCCGTTTTGCAGAAATTTTTATTTTTGACTTGTTTTTTCTTTGAAATTTTCTCATGGGTTTGCTCTAGGAATTTTATAGGGAAATACCCTTCTTTTATACAATTTAAATGCTGCTCAAAGTATCAAATAGTGCGATAGTATTAAGTTCAAAATCATTTAAGAATTTGATTGTAATGTTTATGATATATTTTCTCGATGTAATTTCTTTTAAGACAAAAGGAAATCAGTTGGGGTTGTTGTAATGTTTTGCAGTTCTTGGGTAATATCCGCATTTTTCAGATATGAGTGTCACTATTTTCTTTTATTGTTTCAATAATAGTTTTAATTAATAATGAATCATTTTTGTTTTTCTTTTAACTCTTTTAATTCAATTTTTATTTCTTTAATTTGTTTTTGTAGATCATAATTTGTAATATTATCCTTTTATTTTTATTTCTATTTAGGATTGTCGTTAAATCATAAGTACCTTTGGAAGTACTTGGCTTTGATGGTGCATGTTTAAGAGTGTCTAATAACTTTTCGAGGTATTGTTGTTGTATATTTGGGTCACTAATTTGTTGTAATATGTCAATAAAGATTTGTTGTTCTTTTGAGATAACATTTAGCATTTTTCATTGTCTTCTTTCGATTCGAAGTACTTGTTAATGTATCGTCTATCTTTGCTTTTCCATTGTTATCTGTGATTTCTTCATTAGTTGTGTCACTATCGAATCTATGAGTAAGTTTGAGATTTTGTTTATAATGTCATCTTTAGACTTAGTTCATTAAGCTTTCTTTTTAATTTCTGATAATTTGTTTGTATGTCCTTTTTGTGGCATCTATAACATTCAATGTCTTTTCTCCAATTTGGTTTTGACGTATTGTATTTTTATTTTTATAGAAATTATTGTTTGAGGGTCTTTTTATTTGCTTGTTATCTGTATAAATTCTATTTGGTGATAGGTTTTCTGCAATCTCCTTGCAAGAGGAAATATTTTTAAAAGGATTGTTGTCAAATTGTTGACAAAAGGTTCCAAGTTCTAAATTAGCCTTTTTCATTTCCCATTTTATGTGTTTCAAGTTTTAAGTCTTGGCATATTTTCATTCCTTCTTGTTGAATTACAACGACAAGTTGTCCATATGTGTATTGATCATATGGAATTATTTGGATACCCAATTCTCTCGGATTCTATTTCTAACTTTTTCCCCTAATAAGGTTGGTAATCCTGCTAGGAATTTTTCCTTCCAGAAAGGTTGATTGGAATCATCTCTTTGCATTAATCTTGTTAGGAAATTATTTTTATACCATTGGAAATCACTAAGTTTTTTACAACGTAGATTTGAAAGTAGTTCAGTATTTCTTTCTTTTAATTTTGCCGGATCTCCAAGAAAATGTATTGAAATAGTATGTATTAGTGTGGATACTGAGATCTTGTAGAGGTTCTTGTTGATCGTCAAGAATAAGATTTTGTTCTTCATCATATTTTAGTGAATTAAGTATTTGTTCATGTTGGTCAGATGTTAAATAGAAATCCCACCATCCTTTTAATTGTCTTGAAAAACCTGCAATTAGAAGTTCTGCAGTAGTCCTATCTTGGACTCCGTCTTTGCGATCTGTAAGCATTCTTGACCATAGTCATTTGTTGTAGGAAGGATAGAATTTGATATTCGTTCATAGTATCTAAGTTCCAATTGTAAACAGATGATGCATTAAAACGGTTTTGAGTTTGAGTTTCTACTGGTATTATATCCATAGGATTGTTCGGAACTTGTTGTAAACTCCATCCTATTTTATTTAGTTGATTTTTATCTAGTGATATATCAGTGTCTGTATTTGAATCAAAATCATATTCTTTCCCAATCGTATTAATATGGAGTGTTGTTGTGGGGGTCATTGCGGGGGTATCAGGTGCTATATGATTTTCAGAAGAGGAGCTTGCTGTTATCTTTTGAAGTCTATTTTGTAAATCTGTGAATAAACCAGATTTTTTCTTTTGAATGTCTTTGATAGAGGAAGAAGACACTTGATATGGTTTGAAGACTGGGTTTGTTGTTTTATTTACTATTTTGGAATTCTCAGTTTGAGGAGTTTTCTCAATTTGACTAATCTTCATGTGTTTTTCCATTTTTTCTAATTGTTTTCCGATTGTATGGAGATTAGTATTTGTATAATTATTTTGCGAAATAATATTTTTTATATTTCTTTTGTCATCTTCACCGGGGATTTTGATCGGATAGGCGTCTATATATTGATCTTGGTGTTGTATTTTTATACCTTGAAAAGGTGGGTGAGTAGATTTTATTTTTTCAGAATTTTGAGTAGTTTCCCATTCTGGATTCTTATTGCGAATGGCAATAGGACTAATTATGTTTGAGAAAGGATAATCGATATGATTTTTGAGAGAGTAAATTTCAAACCAGTCAAAGAAATATATATGAATTTTATTTTGGTTTACAAAGTCATAGTACTTATTTTGAATTTCTTGTCGTTTTAACAGAAATTTGTCAAAGAACCAAGTCCTTTTCTTTATATTTCGTTCAGAGTAAAAGTCATTTTGGAGAACTTTTTTGTTAATTGTAAAATCTTTTCAATGATATTGAGTTCATTAAGGTTATCGATAATTTGAAAACGAGGGGCTTGTTGGTTCAGAGTGTTTGTTGGTTACGAAGTGTTTGTGTCATTGCTTTTACATTTTCTGTTTGATAAAAGATCTTGGAATGTGAAACATAATCCCGTTCCTTAGTCTTGTAAATGAGGATATCGGAGATTGAATTCCTTGGGTTTGAGGTTCCTATAAGCGATGGTATTTGAGATACTCTGCCTAGATCAATTGTAGCAGAAGTATCTTCAGAAGCAGAGCTAGAATCTGTGTATCTGGCACTCGTACTTCTTCTTCTGTCAAAAAGAAGTTTTACCTTGCCATCAGTAAATTGAGTGACATGTCTTAGTTCGAATTTGGTTGGAAACCTATTTTGTGTTGGGACTATATTTTCTAAGACCCATTCATCGGAAGAGTAATATCTTTCCATTTGATGGTTCTAGAAGTACACTTATTAGACCTAGAAAGATCTGTTTGTAGGAGAAGTGTTTCTCCTTTTGGACTATAACATCTTACTTTTGTAGAGAAGGCTGAAATCATGACTTTGTAGTGTAATCTAAAAATAATAGTAATAGGAATTGATCCTTCTAACATTTTGTAATTATGCGTTTTATTTGAAGCACCAGAGATTTGAGGATGTTTGGATCATTTAGTGAAATAGAAATATTAGGCCAACAATCAAATGTGATTGGACCCGTACAAAAGCTGGACTCAACAGAACTTAAAAGTGAATCTTCAAAGTCTAAGTGTCTTGTGTCTCTAAGAATGACTAAAATGGAAGTGTTTAACCCCTTCTACGGTTAGGGGTTTTATTCCTACTTGGATTAAACCGATGTGTATATATTGGTATAATTTTTGTCGATGCTTTTGTAAGGAGTTTGCGAGAAAGAAGTTTGTATGGTTTCAAAGGGTTTTGATAGTTGAATATCTCTTTCTTCTGTTTTAATGGTAAAATCAGATTTAAAATAGGATGGAGTTTACAACAAGTTCCGAACAATCCTATGGATATAATACCAGTAGAAACTCAAACTCAAAACCGTTTTAATGCATCATCTGTTTACAATTGGAACTTAGATACTATGAACGAATATCTAATTCTATCCTTCCTACAACAAATGACTATGGCTGCAAATGCTTACAGAACGCAGCACGGAGTCCAAGATAGGACTACTGCAGAACTTCTAATTGCAGGTTTTTCAGGACAATTAAAAGGATGGTGGGATTTCTATTTAACATCTGACCAACATGAACAAATACTTAATTCACTAAAATATGATGAAGAACAAAATCTTATTCTTGACGATCAACAAGAACCTCTACAAGATGCTGTATCCACACTAATACATACTATTTCAATACATTTTCTTGGAGATCCGGCAAAATTAAAAGAAAGAAATACTGAACTACTTTCAAATCTACGTTGTAAAAAACTTAGTGATTTCCAATGGTATAAAAATAATTTCCTAACAAGATTAATGCAAAGAGATGATTCCAATCAACCTTTCTGGAAGGAAAAATTCCTAGCAGGATTACCAACCTTATTAGGGGAAAAAGTTAGAAATAGAATCCGAGAGAATTCGGGTATCCAAATAATTCCATACGATCAATACACATATAGACAACTTGTCAGTGTAATTCAACAAGAAGGAATGAAAATATGCCAAGGCTTAAAACTTCAGAAACACATAAAATGGGAAATGAAAAAGGCTAATTTAGAACTTGGAACCTTTTGTCAACAATTTGACAACAATCCTTTTAAAAATATTTCCTCTTGCAAGGGAGATTGCAAAAACCCTATCAGCCAAATAGGAATTTATACAGAAGTAACAAGCAAATAAAAAGACCCTCAAACAATAATTTCTATAAAAATAAAAAATACAATACGTCAAAACCAAATTGGAGAAAAGACATTGAATGTTATAGATGCCACAAAAAAGGACATACAACAAATTACTGTAAATTAAAAAGAAAGCTTAATGAACTAAGTCTAGAAGATGACATTATAAACAAAATCTCAAACTTACTCATAGATTCAGATAGTGACACAACTAATGAAGAAATCACAGATAACAATGGAAAAGCAAAGATAGACGATACATTAACAAGTACTTCTGAATCAGAAGAAGACAATGAAAAAATGCTAAATGTTATCTCAAAAGAACAACAAATCTTTATTGACATATTACAACAAATTAGTGACCCAGCTATACAACAACAATACCTCGAAAAGTTATTAGACACTCTTAAACATGCACCATCAGCGCCAAGTACTTCCAAAGGTACTTATGATTTAACGACAATCCTAAATAGAAATAAAAATAAAAAGGATAATATTACAAATTATGATCTACAAAAACAAATTAAAGAAATAAAAATTGAATTAAAAGAGTTAAAAGAAAAACAAAAAAATGATTCATTATTAATTAAAACTATTATTGAAACAATAAAAGAAAATAGTGACACTCATACTGAAAATGCGGATATTACCCAAGAACTGCAAAACATTACAACAACCCCAACTGATTTCCTTTTTGTCTTAAAAGAAATTACATCGAGAAAATATATCATAAACATTACAATCAAATTCTTAAATGATTTTGAACTTAATACTATCGCACTATTTGATCTTTGGAGCAGACTTAAATTGTATAAAAGAAGGGTTTGTCCCTATAAAATTCCTAGAGCAAACCCATGAGAAAATTTCTCAAGAACAAACAAGTCAAAAATAAAAATTCTCGCAAAAACGGAAGCTTCAATAATAAATGATGGGGTCTCTTTACTGACATCTTTTGTAGTTGTCAACGATATTCATCATTCCGTAATCCTTGGCACTCCATTCATAAACCTTATCACCCCATACAAAGTTTGTCCAGATTCCATCACCTTCAAAATAAATAATAAGAAACATAAATTTCCGTTTTTAGAAAAACCAAGAACTAAAAGTTTAAATTTATTAAAAGCTTCATCTATACATGAAAACACCATCAATAATATAATATACAACAAACAATTTCAGCTAAATGAATTACAAAAGGATGCTTCCTTACAAAGAATCAACAGGTTGCTCGGTCAACCCACAATAAAAGAAAAAATACTACGATTACAAAAAAATATTTACATTAAAAGTTTGTGCCGAACTACCAAATGCTTTCTGGAATAGAAAGCAACATATGGTTGATCTGCCCTATGACATATCTTTTCAAGAAAAAGATATACCTACTAAAGCTCGGCCAATACAAATGAATAAAGACCTTGAACAATTTTGTAGAAAAGAAATACAAGATCTTGAAACTAAAAAATTAATCTCTAAGACCAGATCACCTTGGAGTTGTTCTGCTTTTTATGTTAATAAAGCATCAGAAATCGAGAGAGGAACTCCGAGGCTCGTCATTAATTATAAACCACTTAACAAGGCATTAAAATGGATTCGTTATCCCATACCTAATAAAAAGGACCTCCTAAATAAACTCCATGACGCTTTCATATTCTCAAAATTTGACATGAAATCGGGTTTCGGCAAATTCAAATAAAGCCAACAGAGACAGATAAAACAAGCATTTACTGATTCCGTTTGGGCAATACCAATGGAATGTAATGCCTTTCGCTTAAAAATGCTCCTTCCGAATTCCAAAGAATTATGAATGACATATTCAATGATTATTCAACATTTTGTATTGTTTATATTGATGATGTGCTTGTATCTTCCAAAACTATTGATGAACATTTCAAACACTTGAAAACATTTTTATATATCATTGAAAAAAGTGGTTTAGTAATATCCGAACCTAAAATGTCGCTTTTCCAAACAAAAATACGATTTCTTGGGCACTATATTACTAAAGGAACAATTACACCCATAGAAAGATCGCCAAATTTCACAACAAAATTTCCTGATAAAATAACTGACAAAAAACAACTACAACGCTTCTTAGGATGTTTAAACTATGTTCTAGACTTTTACCCAAATCTAAACAGAATAGCAAAACCACTTCATGACCGACTAAAAACAAATCCTACACCTTGGAATTCAACACATACAAAAATTGTACAGCAAATTAAAAAACAAGTCACTGAAATTCCTTGTCTACACCTAGCAGATCCAACGCTACATAAAATAGTCGAAACTAATGCTTCTGACATAGGATATGGTGGAATCTTGAAGCAGAAACAAGATTCTAAAGAACTAATTGTTCAGTTTACATCTGCACATTGGAATGATACACAAAAAAATTATTCTACAATAAAAAAGGAGATTTTAAGCATTGTTTTATGCATTCAGAAATTTCAAAGTGATTTACTAAACAAAAAGTTTTTATTACGCATAGATTGCAAAAGTGCAAAAGAAATTTTACAAAAAGATGTCCAAAATCTTGCATCAAAGCAAATATTTGCACGATGGCAAGCAATTTTAAGCATTTTTGACTTTGATATCGAATTCATAAATGGAGATACAAATTCAGTTCCCGATTTTCTTACCCGGGAATTCTTACAAGACAGATCAGATGGCACCAAAGATTGACAAAGGGAAAAAAGCTGCAAATACAAAACCAAAGATGTCATGGTATGACATCGTCATTAAAGAAGAACAAGACGCTAACATCCAAGCAGGTTCACTAGACCCGAAACACAAAAATGTCTTGATAAATTACTACAAAGCCTGAATCTGAGACAAATGCATTTATCTCAACCTTTACCAAAAACACAAAACCTATTACTGACTTTACCCGCATTATCTTCACCAAGACTCCATCAGATCTTCATTAACACCCATAGCATCATCATCAACAAGACCCATTGTGTTAACATCAAATTCATTCCAACCACTAGCAAAACCCTCCACCACCCAAAATACAAGAAACCAAAAAGCAAACTTACATAGTCAAACCATACTCACAAAATATTACTATGGTAGAAGCCGGTTTTCATAAACAAGACTCATTCCATTCCATCCAAAGTTACTTTGGAAGCAGGATGGTTTTACAAACCTTGGGACTTACAAAAACCCCAATTTTTACCAAACAATATTACAAGTTACACAATCGATGACTTTGATCATAAATACTATCAAAATAACCAAACCACACTGCATTTTCAACTCAGTAAAATACACAAAGTAATTTCTCCAAAAGATTGGCACGCTTGAGACCCATCGGCGCCTATTGCATTTCCAATCGAATGCAAAGAAACGACCGTTTTACACAATTACATTCAACTATTGGGAATATCAACAAGCATGGTTCAATGCGTTCTTCATTCAAAACCGAACAATCAAAGACACTTGGTTATTGCATTTTGATACAAAAGCGCTGAAATCTCAATGTTTCCATCATGGTGGATCCAATGGTGGGAATGTTTTGGTTCGAGATCGAAATACAAAAACAACGATTGCTTGAATCCTTCAACCTTTTTAAAGCAAAGTACAAACCTTCTGAGGCAAAAAAAAGATTTCCGGCGTTTGCAACATTATGTACAAAATTCTATCTCCCATGGATTGTGAACTGGTATTTAGACTATTCTGATCATCCTATGCAACTTATCCGAAGAAGATTTAGGGTAAGATGGTGGGAAAAGTGCAACATTATTCAAAGTTTACTACCAACAAACATGGAAAAATGGTTACAAACACTACAAAACACTCAGCATTCTCAAATACAACCTACTGCGCCTACAAAATTCTCAGAACGAAAAGCACAAATGGCCGCACTATTAGTCGCTTTAAAAAAGCAGATGAGGAATTACAAACAAATCCTATCGATATGCTTCTACTTCACAAACATCACCTATCGGCTCCATTGCATCATCAACATTGACGAAGAAGGCGAAGATTATTCACCAATACCATAAAATAAAAATAAAAACAAATACTAAAGGACAAAGGAGTTACTGCAATTTACTTACTCACAAACACTCACCGCACACAAACTTCTTCACCTAATACACAAATATACACTAATATATTATGCACACACATAGATATGAACACACACATCACTACAAAAATTATATATATATATATATATATATATATATATATATATATATATATATATATATATATATATACAAACACAGATATGTACAAATACATACAATTATGTACGTAAGAAATACACACAGTTATTCAAGACTCTGCAAAGACTACACTACAATACTTCACAGAAGACGACAACAGACAGTTTAGCAAAAATCAACATGGCAGACATGACACGACATTACTACAATTAAAGGCTTCACAAAACGACAAAAGACGAGTTAGCAAAGGTCTTCCACTATACAATGGCAGACAAGACAAGACACCACTCAAGACAAGACAAGACAAGACACCACTCAAAAATAATGGTATCATTTCACACAAGGCGACAACAAAACAGCTCATCCATACCATTATGGGAGACAACACTAACAAAAGCAAAGAGGACTTTACATTATTACACCATTACAATTATTCTATCGGCAATATAAATAGGAGGACAGAGGAGAAGGACTCCTCGGACTCTAAAAATAGAATTCACATATATTTGTTTAAGCTTTCTCTGCAAAATAGGAGCAATCATTTTACAAACTCAAAGACGAGAGTTCCAACATTTGTATCTTCAACAATTTGTATCAAAACCTTTAATTAAGGTATAAAGCTTTTGTGTATTTCATATGTTTTACAAATTTCATATGTTTTAGAATTTATATATTAAATTAAGCAATCATATATTGTTTTACAATACCATTTACATATTCATTTGCCGTCCATTATTATATTGTTGTTTCATCACCGTACAATTGTTTTGATTTTGTTTAAATCCTTGATTATTGTTTAGTTTTGTATATTACAATCCTTTCGTTGATCCACAAGCGCTATATATATATATATATATATATATATATATATATATATATATATATATATATATATATATATATATATATATATCAGATATAAATAAATATGTTCTTTGTATTTATAAAATAATAATTCGAAATAAATAATTGAGTCAATAAAATTGTTGGTCTTTTCCATACACCGCATTAATGATAGTTTATTTAATCAATGTTGACTGCTTGCATCTGAAAAGGTTTTCTATCTTAAACAACTCAATAGTCATTTTGAATACAGCAACTATACTCTATTTTTAACTCAATGGCAATCTTTTCCATAATCATTCATTGCATTTCATTTTTCGAAAATAATCAAGTAAATGCCTCAACCATTTACCTTTCTATGTATTCTCAGTGACACTAAACTGATCCAGCAACAAGCTGATCAAATATTTTCATATTTACTAAAAACTCTCCTTGTATTTACGAATTTGTTTATTGTCTTTACTTCTCAGTTTTTCTTCAACTCTGAGTTGTAAGTTCGATTTTCATTTTTAATCTGCCTTGAGTGATTCGAACTGAAGCTGGTTGTGGTGATATCTCCTGGGAATCCAGCTTGAGCTTTGAGATTGAACCAAGGCTTGTTTCTGGCACCAGTCATCTCACAGCCTGAACTGTGTGTTCATATCAGTAAGTTCTCGTTTTGTTTTTTGCTTTCAAGTTGCTAATTTTCTCTGTGTGTTTTGATTCTTAGAACTTGGTTAGAAAAATAAAACGAAGGTTGTATCAGTTCTGTTGTATTAATTTTCAGAGAAAGAACTGTATTTGAATCACTGTGACTTTGTGTCACTGTTTGTGATTCAAATACTAAAGTGTGATCTGAAAGATTAATAAGTCGGAACAAATCCTATTCATCTTGTATTTAATTTTCAGTTCTGAAAATTGGTTGTAATCTGTAACTGTAAAGCATATAGTGAAATCAGTGGATGTGTGCTTGATATTTACTCATAGGGCTGTATGATAGTATAAACAACTATTAAAATCACTATATGTGATTTGGAATCAAATTAGAAACACACTTAAATTCCTAAATGCTAATTGATTAGGTTTTAACTTGTTAAAATCTTTAATCAAAGTTTGATCACAAGAACATTAACCTATATACGTTGATTTTAGCTAGATCTTCCGCCTTGTTTATTATCCATATTAGGTTAATTAATTTAAACTCCAAAAAGGCTAAATAAAATTTAAAAAGTCGTAATATCCTATTCACCCCCCTCTAGGATATATATATATATTGCGCATCGATCCAACAAGTGGTATAAGGGCTTTGTTTCTTAGGAATCAAATCTTGTTTCTGCTTGCTGAATTACTGGGTTAAAAACCTACTATTTTGTTAAAAATTGCTTCTGTGAAATAACCTGCTAAATACTGCATATATGTTCTGTGTTTCTTTGTGTTATAATTCTTTGAATTATCGCCTTCGAATCGTGATATCTGCGCAGTGTTGTATCTGTGCTTTAGTTTACAAAAATAAATCTGTTAAGTCTCACTATGACTGAATTTTATATACAATCACTCATTTATGACCACATTTTATTTTCTGCAAACTTTTAAGTGCTAAGACTACTCACACACCACTTGCAACACAATATCGAATCTGGGATTTTTGTCATATCTTATTTGAATCCGTCCAGACTGCATTGTAACATGCATTGTATCACTACATTAGTGTTAAGTGCATTGACCTGCATTGTATTACATTTCATCATCATCTAAATGCCTAGAAACATTAATTAAATGGTTTCCATGAACTATAATCAGCCGCCACCCTAAGAGGGCTTATCTTTGGTAAGACCTCCCTACTTCCATGGTACTGGTTATATTCAGTGGAAGAGGGCTATGCAACTCCATGTAGAGGCAATGGACATCCGGCTATGGTACATTATAGTGGATGGACCCTTTTGTCCCTGCTAAGGAAGGTAGAGATGAGGGTGTGATAGTACAAGTTAAAAAGGAAATGGCTGAATTAGATGATGAGGATTATAGAAAGATGACCCTCAACTCTAAGGCTACCGCTATCCTTGTTAACGCCTTAAGCCCAGCTGAGGGAAAATACGTATTAGAGAGTAAAACTGCTAAAGATATTTGGGATCATCTCCAAATGCGTCATGAGGGTAATAATCAAGTTAAGGATAATAAAATTAAGCAACTCATGTTTGCATATGAATCATTTAGGATGAGTTCAAATGAGACAATCAGTGACATGGATACTAGATTCACTGGTATTATCACAACACTAGGTAAAACCTTCAAATCCAAAAAGATTATGCAAAAGATCCTTAGGAGCCTGCCCGAAGAATGGGACGCCATGGTTACGGCTGTACAATAGGCTAAGGATCTGAACACTCTGAAAAAGGATGAACTTATTGGCTCATTGCTGTGCACGAGAGCATGCTGGCCTCTCGCAAGCAAACTAAGCCCGAGACTAAGGGAGTGGCATTCGAGGCCAAATCCCTGCCCACCGAACCTGAGACTACCGAAAGTGAGAGTGACAATGAAGATCACGCACTTATGGTTCGTAACTTCAAGAAATTTTTGAAGTTTAATAAAGGACCAAAATCTGAGCCTAAACCTCAAAAAGGCAAAGCCAAAAGAGGTTCCGATGTCCGTTGTTACGAATGTCAACAAAAGGGACATATAGCTAATGAATGTCCGAATCGCAAGTCCAAATCTGAAAAGAAGTCTAAACCCATTTTTGATAATAAAAAGAAATCTAAACCTGCTCTAGACGCATGGTCTGATAGTTCAGACAACGACGCCGCTGAATCTGACTCTGAAAAGAGTGAGAAAGCAAATGTTGCTCTTATGGCATACTCTTAGACCACAAACGACATGGATGAGACTTTGTCTAATCCATCTTTCACAAATGATGAACTGTATGAATTAAATGAAAATTTGGCTATCGAAAACTCAAACTTTAAAGGCAAAAATGAACACTTGAAAGAAATTATTTTGAGAAATGAGGATCAAATCCTCCAATTTATACTTTAAGTGCACTTGAGCTAAAGTATCAAGATCTTGAGTTGGAAAATGCTTCTCTAAAAACTGAGTCTATTACACTCAAGAAAGCCATTCAAGGGTTAGAGAAGGGGCCAATAGTCAGTGGGTATGAGACTTCTTACAAGGAGACTCTTCTCAAGGACTTGAAGCTCAAAGAAAAGATCTTGGAACCAAGTCCAATTGCCTTAAAGAACATCAAACCCCTTTGCCCAAAACATTTTTATAAACAACACACGAAAGCACCCAAACACGCATACAAGTATGACTTGAGAGTTACTCAAGGAGAGTCGACTCGACGACAGACTACCTCTCTTCAAACAAACTATGCTCCACATATGCACCATGATTATGGGATACATCAAGCACCTAACTACACCTTTGTTAAACCTCGAGTGTCTTATTACTCACATAACAATTTTCAGCCACAATATCATTATGACCAGCCCTACTATCCATATGGATCTTACTTTGGATTTTATGAACATGCTTCTAGTTCTTATAGATCTAGACCTACACATAAACCCAAGGTTAAGAAGATATGGTTACCCAAAATTAAACAAGTATGGGTGAGGAAGGATTCTGCCAATACTAACACTTAAGGACCCAAAAGACTAAAGGGGACCTTATCTACTCTTTGGTTGCAGGATTACCTTAAACCGAGACCATGAAAAATCTAGACAAATGGGTGCTAGACAGCGGTTGCTGTAGGCACATGACTGGAAATTTCACACTCTTTCGAACATAAAAACCCAAATCCAAAAGGAGGCTCTATCACTTTCGGTGATAGCTCCAAAGGAAATATCCTTGGTGAAGGATCCATTGGTAACCCTGAATTGCTCATCATAAATAACGTGTATTATGTAGAAAATTTAACTCATAATCTTTTGAGCATCTCCCAACTTAGTGATTCCGATCTAAAGATTACATTCGACAAAAAGACATGTAGGATAAAAGATATGTCTGGCAAGCTTCTTCTATCCGGTCATCGTGAGGACAATATATATACGATCGAACTAGATAAGCTTCCGGATTGTCTAATATCTTGTCTTGTGTCTGAGAATGACAATGCTAATCTCTGGCATCGACACCTAGGACACGTTGGTATCTCCACCATGCATAAATAGGTTAGCCAAAATCTAATTCGTGGACTACCAAAGTTTGATCTGAAAGACTTCAAGTTTTGTGAGCCTTGTATCAAAGGCAAACAAACAAAGACTTCTTTCAAATCCAAACATGATATCACTACTACACGCACTTGAACTCTTGCATATCGATCTGTTTGGTCCAAGTCGTGTTCGAAGCCTTGGAGGGAAGTCGTATGTCCTCGTAGTTGTAGATGATTACTCCCGATACACATGGGTTCTATTCTTGACTCACAAGAGTGACAGTGCTACGTCATTTGAAACTCTGGTGAAGCAATTACAGAATACTTTTGATATATCGGTTATGACTGTCCGGAGCGATAGAGGTGGATAATTCATTGATGCAGAACTCACTGAGTTTTATTAATACTCCGGTATTCGACATGAGTTTTCCGCTCCTAGAACACCACAACAAAACGGGGTTGTTGAGCGTAAAAATTGCTCTCTCCAGGAGTCGGCACGAACGATGCTAAACGAGTTCAATGTGCCTCATTTCCTATGGGCCGAATCGGTCTCTTGTGCCTGTTATAATATTAACAGATTATCTATTTGAAAGACTTTGCACAAGACTCCCTACAAGATTCTTAGGAACCGACCACCCAAAATAAACTATTTCCATGTTTTCGGGTCCAAATGTTTTGTCTTAAATGATAAGGGAAACTTGGATAAATTTGCATCTGAGTCCACCGAATGCATATTCGTGGGTCATTCCGAAACTTCATGGGCATATAGATGCTATGATCCGGTTTCATGACGCGTTTGTGAGTCCATATATGTTTCTTTTAACGAATCAAATTCCATGACTAATGCGTGTATTAATGTGGAAGGAATTAAGGAGTTATTAGAAAAATCTAAGCTTACAGATTGTACCGAGTTTGAGTTTCCTCCTCCGGCCACAAATGAAGTAAGTCCGGAGAATCCTGAAACTCCTAATCCTGAGGCCCTTATTGCTGAACATAGACCCATGGGTGATGGAACCTTAGCAAATTGTGAACCCCATGGTGAACAACCTATTGACACAATAGGCAGCCTGATTCTACCCGACAACGCACTTAGAATGCGAGCTCATACTTCGGATCTAATCATTGGAGATCCCACTGCTGGTGTATCCACTCGTCGGTCCACTCTTCCCTCTCTTTTTACTGCTTTAGTATCTTTACTTGAAACTAAAATATAAAAGAAGCACTAGTAGACACGGATTGGGTGATAGCCATGCAAGAGGAGTTACATCAATTCGAAAGAAATGATGTATGAGAACAATTCCCTTTACCTCCCAAGACACACACTATAGGAACCAGATGGGTCTTTAGGAATAAAATGGATGAAAATGGGGTAGTCGTTCGGAATAAGGCCCGACTGGTGGCATAAGGGTATTTCCAAGAGGAAGGCATCGACTACGATGAAACCTTTGCTCCAGTCGCTCAGCTTGAAGCCATTCGCCTACTTATAGCGTTTGCATCCGCTTTTGACCTAAAGTTATTCCAGATGGACGTTAAGAGGGCGTTTATGAGTGGTCTTATCAAGGAGGAAGTGCATGTTCTCCAACCACCGGGTTTTGACGATACACTTCACCAAGATTATGTCTACCGTCTCAAGAAGGCACTTTATGGTTTGAAGCAAGCCCCCCGAGCCTGGTACGACCGGCTAACATCTATGTTGCTGGAACATGGTTTCACTAGGGGTAGAGTAGATAATACTCTATTCATTAAGAAATCTGGTTCAGATATCCTGATTGCTCAGGTATATGTAGATGATATCATTTTTGGCTCCACCAATCCTGACCTATGCACCGAAGTTGAGACTTTGATGAAGTCTAACATTGAGATGTCGGCCATGAGAGAGCTCACCTTCTTTCTTGGTTTACAAATCAAACAAACTCCCCTAGGGACACATGTTAGTCAAACCAATTACATTAAAAACATGCTCACTAAATTCAAGTTTGACACACTTAAGCCTGCAAGCACGCCGATGACCTCATCTGTCAGGCTGACTACGGATGAAGATGGCCAACCTTTCGACCAACACCTTTATAGATCCATGATACGCTCCCTACTTTATTTGACTGCTTCCCGACCCGATATTATGTTTGCTGCTTTTCTATGTGCATGATTCCAAGCAAACCCTAAGATGTCACACTTTGGAGCAGTCAAACAAATCTTTCGCTATCTTAGGCACACCATTCACACTACTCGCGTATAGTGATGCCGACTATAGAGGTTGCCGTGTGGAACGCAAAAGCACTAGTGGCACGTGCCAGTTCTTGGGCAATAGACTCGTTTTGCGGTTATCCAAGAAGCAGCCTAGCGTTGCTTTGAGCACCATTGAGGCCAAGTATGTTGCTTTAAGCAATTTTTGTGCCCAGCTTTTGTGGATCAAACAGCAGCTTGCTGATTTTGGCCTTACTATACCTTGCGTGACAGTCTACTGTGATAGCACTAGTGCCACAGACTTGTCCCGTAATCCGGTATTGCACTCTCGTGCCAAGCATATAGATATCTGTTATCACTTTATACGAGACCATGTGACCAATGGTATGATATCTATAGAGTCTGTGCCTACTGCGCAGCAAGTCGCTGACATTTTCACGAAGCCTCTACCCAGGTTTTGTTCGAAAAGCTGCGTAGTGACCGATGTTTGGTTCCTCTTTAGACCCTTCTTTTGATTCATTTTTCAAAATAAAGGGGGAGATGTATATATGTACGGGGAGCTGCAATTTAGGGGGGAGAATAGGTATTTTGTAAAATTAATCAAAAGGGGGAGAATTGTTGGGATCTTGTTGTGCCCACAATAATCCATATGTGGTTTGATTAATTTTACTGTACTTTAATTATGTGCTATATACATTTTATCTGTGACTAACCCTGCCAAGAAGTCGTATGACTTACAAAGACATTTATCTATTTTGCGGGTACCCTGAAATACACCATAAATGATTAAAATACATGTGTGTATGATATATATATAATTTATCATAACATTTTATATGATATGGTGTGACACTACATGATGTATAATATATCTAAAAGGCTATTGGGCTCAGCATCTTCTAAATTACAAGTCTTCGGCTGGCACCATTATAAGCCCATAAAACATTATTTATTCACCCTCATAATCCGAAACCCGTCCATTCTTCTTATACAACCAGAATTCTTTCCCTACCATATAAATATTACTCCAACCCTAAAAATCCCTTCTGACAAAAATAGCTGCCCTACTTCAATTTCCTTTCTCTCAGACATAATTCTATCTCTCTCTCTCTCTCTCTCTCTCTCATCCCTTCCAAGCTCTGGTTCTAACCCAGGCTTTAATGCCTTCTACTATTTTCTCAAACATTAAAAAGATCAATCTCATAACCCATTCTACTACTGATTCAACAGACCCTCTATGGAAAACTGAAACCACTCAAAGATCTTTTGATTATTAGCTACTTCGATTAAAGACAAATCAGAGCTATTCATGACTAACATCATTCTATCGAAGACCTGACTATGAAAAAAGTTGCATTCTTTTTGGCTAGAAACGGTTTCGTTGTTCCTGTTCCATGGGGAAACGTTTTCCTCTCTAAGGTAAAGTCCAGATTCTATGAATCCGGGTCAAGTAGTATAGCTAAAATCATGTTTCTGCTCTGTTAAGATATTCGAGTCTGTACTTGGTGAAATCGATTCTCGATTTATGACCCAAGTCTTTTGGATTGATGAGTCTGTGTCGTTTTTCACTTCGATTCATGTGTCAAGACTATCTTTTTGATAAAATCATGTTAGCTGTACCTTTATTAATAAGTTAATCTGAGTATTATGCTAATGTGTGTATAGGATAATTAAAATCTAATTCAAACTTGACAAAGCAAATAAGATCATGTTTTGATTGATTACTCTAGGTCATTAGATTGATGAAATCAGGTTATATGCTTTAAGTGTTTTATGATTAATGACTCAATACTTTTGTTTTGCCGATTTGATTCCTTTGAATCAGAAATATGGCATCATACAAACGAGTTATTGAGGAAATCAGATTGTATTTTTTTTGTTGTTAAAATCCTGATTAATGATTCACTAGCATTTGCATCACCTGCATGTCCCATTCGGTTAAAGATTTGATGAAATCTTGTGATTTAAGAATCAAATCCTGAGTATTGATCTTATGAAATGATGTACTCTATGCTAATCTGCTATGATTCTGAATATAGCTGAGATGAAGCATATTTTGGGTTGTCTGTGCCTTCGGATTTGGTGTGGTATGAACTTACATCTATATTCATCACACACCCACACTCTTTCTACTGCCACACTGAGAATTTGCTGTATAAATTTATATACTTTGATAAACTCATCTTCAGTGTAATATATATATATCAGTCATAAATAAATATGTTGTTGTATTTATAAAATAAAAATAATAAAAATTTGAAATAAATAAATTGAGTCAATAAAACTGTTGGTTTTTTCCATACACTGCATTAATGATAATTTATTTTATCAATGTTGACTGCTTGCATCTGAAAAGGTTTTCTATCTTAAACAACTCAACAGTCTTTTTGAATTCAACAACTATACTCTATTTTCAACTCAATGGAAATCTTTTCCATTATCATTCATTGCATTTCATTTTTCGAAAATAATCAAGTAAATGCCTCTACCATTTACCTGCCTATATATTCTCAGTGACACTAAAATGATCCAGCAACAAGCTGATCAAACATTTTCATATTTACTAAAAACTCTCCTTGTATTTACGAATTTGTTTATTGTCCTCACTTCTCAGTTTTTCTTCAACTCTGAGTTGTAAGTTCGAGTTTCCTTTTGAATCTGCATTGAGTGATTCGAACTAAAGCTGGTTGTGGTGATATCTCATGGGAATCCAGCTTGAGCTTTGGGATTGCACCAAGGCTTGTTTCTGGCACCAGTCATCTCACAGCCTGAACTGTGTGTTCATATCAGTAAGTTCTCGTTTTGTTTTTTGCTTTCAAGTTGCTAATTTTCTCTGTGTGTTTTGATACTTAGAACTTGGTTAGAAAAAGAAAACGATGGTTGTATCAGTTCTGTTGTATTAATTTTCAGAGAAAGAATAATATTTGAATCACTGTGACTTTGGGTCACTATTTGTGATTCAAATACTAAAGTGTGATCTGAAAGATTAATAAGTCAGAACAAATCCTATTCATCTTGTATTTAATTTTCATTTCTGAAAATTGGTTGTAATCTGTAACTGTAAAGCATATAGTGAAATCTGTGGGTGTGTGCTTGATATTGACACATAAGGCTGCATGATAGTTTAAACAACTATTAAAATCAGTATATGTGATTTGGAATCAAATTAGAGAAACACACTTAAATTCCTGCATGCTAATTGATTAGGTTTTAACTTGTTAAAATCTTTAATCAATGTTTGATCACAAGAACATTAACCTATATACGTTGATTTTAGCTAGATCTTCCGCCTAGTTTATTATCAATATTAGGTTAATTAATTTAAACTCCAAAAAGGCTAAATAAAATTTAAAAAGTCGTAATATCCTATTCACCCCCTCTAGGATATATATATGTGTGTGTGTGTGTGTGTGTGTGTACATACACACAACATTATATTGTCATACTTTCCAATTAGGCTGATCGTATAAAGTCATGTAAACTATTTTGTTTCATATTGTCATATGTCCTATTAGGCTGGGGCCAAAACCTACGTGTGCGAGGTAGATGATTGACATATTAATAAATAATACTTTGAGATATTACTTATTTACATGTGTGATAATTAAGGTGGATTTTATTTGCACCACACATAATCTACTCGTGTACCACTCTACATGTGCACTACAGTAGAACCGACTTTGTGTGGGTGCATTGTGAGAACCAACTTTGATTAAAGGCTCCCATAATCAATAGTGATATTACAGACACACACACACACACACACACACACACACATATATATATACACACATGTAAATATTAAAACACACGGACACACACACACACATATGTAATACATATACATATATATCCGGTTTTGTTCGGTTTTTATTTTAAAAAACCAAAACCAAATTGTTTTTCACGGTTTTGTTTTTTACAATACAAAAACCAACCAAAAAACCATGATTTACGCTTTTTCGGATTGGACCAATTTGGTTCAACCGGTTGGTTTGGTTTCCGGTTATTTTGTTCACCCCTAGTTGACTACCATAAAATTTACCAATTATTAATTGATACACATTTTAATAATATTTGGTTACGTAAGAGCAACACTAATGGAAAAGATGTAGCCATATTTTACTCCACAATTGTCAGGATAAAGTTTGAAAAATAGAAGAGGTAAAATAATACTGTAAAAGTAGAGAGCTTTTTGTTGATATTATCTATCCCATTGTCTATGTAGAGAGAATGGAAGAGAATACCTCTCTCTGACAAAATAAAATAATAATAAACTGACGTCAAACCCACCATTTTTTTCAAGGACATAGGATCAATCTGCAAACTATAAAGAACTGGGTTTATAAAAAACAAAAGCAAAAACAAAACGAAAAAACTAGCTGATAAAATTGCAGAATCCATTCTCTCCTCCTCATCATCTTCTTCTTCTTCTTCTTTTTTGAGATTGAGTCGTCGAATTTAAAGGAAAGCTTAATTATGTGCTTCTTTGTTTATTTTGGTTAACCTTGAAGATTTGTTGGACTAGAAGCTGATATTGATTTAAAGGGATGGATGGTCACTGAATTTTTAGCAGCTCATTGATTTTCTCAGTGTTCTTGCCATTGAAGCTACAACGAGAAATACAAACCTGCAGATAAGATGGTAAATGCAGATGAAGAATCCTTAAACTAAAATTTGTGTGGGGAAAATGAATTCAGATGCTTTGCCATCTGATTTGAGTGTTCTTTTCATGAGTTAATTTTTGAAGATTTATAGCTCTAGTTGAGGATTAATATTTTTGAAAGGATTTTATTGATCTTTAGGTTGGAGATGGGTTTGTTGGGTGTTCTTCTCGTTTTTCATTTTCTTTGTTAAAATTCATATAAAACTGGAAATGTTCACAGAAATCTCACAAAGAAGATGAAGATCATCTTCAAACATTCAAAATAAAATTGGCGGGAAAATTGGAAAGATGAACAAGATGAAAATTACACTTTGATCACTTAATACAAAGCCTAATTCAGATTTCTAACTTTCTAATGACACTCCTACCATCTATAGATAACCATTGCTGAAGTCAAAAGCGGTTGCAATCAGTTTTAACTTCCTCAACTAACTTAACAACTTAACCGTTCGATCTATTGCCCCTTTGAACAAAAAATCCTACTTGTGCATCTTTATTTAGTCTCAACATCCCCCTCAAGCTGGAATGGTGGATACCATGAACATCTTGAACCAAAAATCCTACTTGTTCATCTTTAGGCAGCAAATATGTCTTTCAATGGAAGAGCTGGACTTAATGTGTTGAATACTTGAGGTGTAACTGGTTTGGTAAGGAGATCTGATGGCTGATGATCAGTCTGTATTGGTAAGGGTTTTAGCACTTTTTGAATGTACTTCTCTCTCACAAAATGACAGTCAATATCTATATGTTTAGTCCTTTCATGGAAAATTGGATTCTCAACTATGTGTAGGGCACTAGAGCTATCACAATATAGGGGAACTGGATCTGTGTATTTAACTTGAAAATCCTTAAGTAGGTATAATAGCCACTAAATTTTACAGGCTGTAAATGCCAAAGCTCTATACTCTGCCTCACTAGAGCTTCTAGACACAGAAGGCTGCTTTTTGGATTTCCAAGAAACCAGTGCATTATCTAGATAAACCAGAAATCTTGTGACTGATCTTCTTGTTTTTGTGCATGTTGCCCAGTCAGAATCACTGAATGCCCTTAGTTTGATTGATCCATTGCTGGGGAAGAATAATCCTTTGCCTGGTGCTGACTTTAGAAATCTTAGAAGGCTGTGTGCTGCTTTCATATGAGCCTCATTTGGACTGTCTAGAAATTGGCTCAATTGTTGAGTGGCAAATGCTATGTCAGGTCTTGTGTTTCCTAAGTATAGCAGTTTACCAACAAGACTCCTGTACTCTTTATTGGTTGGAAGTGATGGAGCTTGAATCTCAGTAAGATTTTGAGAAGAATCCATTGGTGTAGAAGCTGGTTTGGATTCCAAAAAACCATACTCTCTCAATAAGTCTAGGCAATATTTTCTTTGATTCATGACAATCCCAGATTTAGTTCTGGCTACTTCAAATCCCAGAAAATACCTTAGTTCTCCAAGATCCTTAATGGAAAATGCATCATGTAATAGAGACTTTAGTTCCTGTATTGCTTTCATGCTGAGACTGCCCACTACAATGTCATCTACATAGACAAGTAGGGCAACAAAATCTGATCCTTCTCCTTTGGTGAACAAACTGTGATCATTTAAGGACTGTTTATAACCGTGTTGAAGGAGTTTCTGTGTCAACTTTGCATTCCACTGTCTACTAGCTTGCCTAAGACCATATAAAGATCTATTCAACTTGCAGACTTTGCCATTTGTTTGTAAACCCTGTGGTGCTCTCATGTAGACTGTTTCATCCAAGTCTCCATGTAAAAAAGCATTATTGACATCCATTTGGTGGAGATGCTACCCTTTTATAGCAGCTAAGGACATGAAAAGTCTGATTGTTGTTTGCTTTGCTACAGGAAAAAGTTTCTAGAAATCAATGCCTTGATTTGTGTATATCCCTTTGCAACCAAATTTTGCCTTGTACCTTTCTATGCTTCCATCTGATTTCCTTTTTATTCTGTACACCCACTTGCAGCCAATTGGTTTGATGCCTCTTGGTAAATCTACCAGTGTCCAAGTATTAGTGTCCTTCAAAGCCTTTAATTCTTTATCCATTGCCTCTTGCCATTTTGGATCAACAGCTACTGCTTGGTATGTAGCAGTTACATTGCTTTCGTATTAATGTTGCTAACCGCCCCACGATAATGAGGAGATAGATTAGCATAAGAAATAACTTGATTCAATGTGTGTGGAGAAGAACTTAAGGCAGGATTTGTGTAAACATAATCATTAAGATATGATGGAGTAGTTTTTGGGCTAGTTGATCTTCTCTGATTTGGTGCATGCTCCACATTTTTTTGATTTTGATGTTCAACATGTGGAGGTGATGCAGCATGTGGAACATGTGTATCAGTTGCATATATATCAACTGAATCAGTTAAAGGAAGTGGTAAAACTAGTTCACTGTCAAGTGATACATCATCAGATTCAAAAAATGGAAAAGATGTCTCATGGAAGACAACATTTTCGGAGGCATGTAAATGCTTCTATTCTCAGAGGTTTAGAACTTTATATCCCTTCATATGTTCTTCAAAGCCTAGGAAAACTGATTGACTACTTCTGTCATCAAATTTTCCTCTTCATTGGACAACTGTAGACACAAAACACAAACATCCAAACACCTTTAAATTGTCATAAGTAGGAACTTTGTTGTACAAAATATGATAAGGATTTTTATTTTCAAGAAGTGGAGTAGGTGTGATATTTATCAAATAGACAACATGTAACACACAATCACCCTAATATGCAATAGGTAGGTTAGACTGTATTCTTAAAGACCTTGCAACATTGAGAATATGTTGGTGTTTTCTCTCAATTAGACCATTTTGCTGAGGAGTTCTAACACAAGCTTTCTGGTGTACTATACCTTTAGTCCTATAATACAATTTCATATTAAACTCCCCTCCATGATCAGACCTAATTGTTTTAACACACCTATCAAACTGATTCTGTACTAGAATGCAGAATTGCTGCAACAGATTATTAACATCAGATTTGTTTTTCATTAAGAACAACCAAGTAAACCTGCTAAAATCATCAACAATAGAAAGAAAATAGTAAAAACCATCAATAGTTGGAACTCTGTTGGGGCCCCAAATATCAACATGAATCAAATCAAAACAAGATACAGAACTAGAAGTACTAACAGGAAATTTGGGATGTTTTTGTTTAGCTAAAGGTGTAACACCCCGGTTTCCAATCCCGTCGGCCGCCGGTATTGGTCACCGTAGTGCCACTCATCACGACACACAGTCGTGGCGGTAACATGCAACATTCCACAACAGAAAGAAAATAAACATTCACCATTCATTATTTTAAAAGAAAGTATTAAAGTGAATACAAGTATCCTGAAGAAAATGAAATATACGCGGAAACGTAATTAAAAATCTTAAATATTTAACATCCAACAAAATGAAAAGCGTGTGACTGTGACTACGTGGCTCTCAAATTCCCGCACCATCCCAGCAACAAGCAATCATCCAAAGACATACCTGCTAAGAATCTGCTCCCCATAAATGGATCATAGCAGGGTTAAACAAAAGTAAAACCGTCAACTATAAAGTTGAGTAAGAATAAATCCAGTATATGCAAAATAAGATCGTGCACTTGTTCAACCATGCTTTCTTAAACCACGTACTCGAAACACCACTAACATTCAAAAACCCAAGCTACAAAGAAAGTAAAACTTTCAAACCATATGTCAAAACCAACCCACTCAAAGTTAACCGTGGACTAAACTAACCCATGAAAGGTACGACCAATTTATAAAGGATACAATACATCACAACTATCCATACCTAAAGGTCCCGAATGTGCACATCCCTCAAAAGGGTAAACATATAAAGAGGAGGATCCTAAAGGTCAACCAAGTGGTACCATTATTAAAATGGACCATCACGTCTTTGGGGTGCAAGGAAACCTTCCCGGGTTCCGGCAGGGTGCTACCTATCCGGCCCGACCACACCACCTGCCTGCAACTCCCCAATACGTTAAGGTCATTAAAGTCGTAGGAGAAACCTTCCCGGTGCCCGGCTTCGAGCTACCCTATCCGGCCCAACCACTACGGGTCTACGAACTTCAATGCCCCACATCCAAATCCTACTTTGATATCAAAATCCCTGACTCATCAAACATGACTTCCAAGACTTGCGCATAAGTTGAACATCGACTAACAAAGAAGGAAACTAAAACAGAATGGACGCCCGTTTGGAGGGTTGGACGCCCGTCCTAAAGTTCTACTGGACGCCCGTCCAAAAACTCAAACGCCCGTCCACTAAGACCTGTTACATCCTGAACCAAATTTAGCACCTCAGACACCCGTCCAGATAGTCCAGACGCCCGTCCACCCAAAACATTTACATTCTGAATCAAAATTAACCCTTCAGACGCCCGTCCTGTAATTCAGACGCCGTCGAAGCCGAATTAAAAGAGCGGGCGCCCGTAAGAAGATCGGACGCCCGCCCACCTGGTTTCATCTCGAACCCTAAAACTTCAATACAATTTCCAAAGCGATTCTAACCCAAAACCAAAGAACCAACACAAAAAAACACAGAATCTCTTTACCTAAAAGTACCATAACCTCCATAGACTTTAAACCAAAGCAAAAACATACCAATATGGATACTTAACATCCCCAAAACATTGTCCCAAACATAACCACATCTTCACAAAATTTGCAGCATTATATTTTTCTGTTTCAAAACACAATTACTGATTTCTTAAACACTCTAAAACACACCAAACTTGACCCCATTTACGCTTAATAAACCTTGAACAACAATACCAAACATCCAAAACCATACACACCCTACATATTACTTAAAACTTCCTCTTTTAAACCAAACTAAAACGCAAACCATAGAAATATTCTTACCGGTGACGTTGCACTTATGAAAACCTTTGTTACTACGCTAGAATTGATCTTCTACTTAAATCCGAATCAACGATTTACAATTGACTTAATTATTTCTCAACACGAAGGAGAGATTTTCTCTCCTTCTTCCTCTCAAGAAAAGTCGGCGGCAAGGGCAAGGGGGTAGGGTTTCACGTGTGTTTTGGGGAGAAGGGAGGAAATCAGAAAAAAGGAAATATAAATACTTTTAATTGTCAAAAGGGTAATTTCTTTTAATTAAGGGAATTAACTCATATAAAAAAAATCCTTTTTAATTATCCATAAACCCCTCCATTTAATTAACAACCAAAAATCCTCCAAGTAATTGAATCTTTTACCAATCAGTTAGGAAGTCAAAAAAAATTCGGGATGTTACATCCTCCCCCCCTTAAGATAAAACTTCGTCCTCGAAGTTCGGGCTTGTACCGGGCTTGTACAAAAATAAACAATCCTTTATTCAATTATCACATATACTATGCCACAAAATACTTTCACATATAGTTACACTTGTTGCCCAAAATAATTTCAACACACAGCCACATTTCCACATACATCGGAACATACCATACAATCCATACATAGGACTCAATACCTACCCCACACATCCTCACTGTGCTTATTTTAGTGAAGTTATTCCTAAGGTTCATTTTAGGTGGTGGTCCTGGAGTCGAACGCCTCTCGATACCACTTTGTAACACCCGGTTTCCAATCCCGTCCGCGCGCGGTATTGGTCACCGTAGTGCCACTCATCACGACACACGATCGTGGCGGTAACATGCAACATTCCACAACAGAAAGAAAATAAACATTCACCATTCATTATTTTAAAATAAAGTATTAAAGTGAATACAAGTATCTCAAGAAAATGAAATATACGCGGAAACGTAATTAAAAATCTTAAATATTTAACATCCAACAAAATGAAAAGCGTGTGACTGTGACTACGTGGCTCTCAAATTCCCGCACCATCCCAGCAACAAGCAATCATCCAAAGACATACCTGCTAAGAATCTGCTCCCCATAAATGGATCATAGCAGGGTTAAACAAAAGTAAAACCGTCAACTATAAAGTTGAGTAAGAATAAATCCAGTATATGCAAAATAAGATCGTGCACTTGTTCAACCATGCTTTCTTAAACCACGTACTCGAAACACCACTAACATTCAAAAACCCAAGCTACAAAGAAAGTAAAACTTTCAAACCATATGTCAAAACCAACCCACTCAGGTTAACCGAGGACTAAACTAACCCATGAAAGGTACGACCAATTTATAAAGGATACAATACATCACAACTATCCATACCTAAAGGTCCCGAATGTGCACATCCCTCAAAAGGGTAAACCCCTAAAGAGGAGGATCCTAAAGGTCAACCAGTGGTACCATTATTAAAATGGACCATCACGTACTGGGGTGCAAGGAAACCTTCCCGGGTTCCCGGCTTGGGGTGCTACCCTATCCGGCCCGACCACACCACTGTCTGCAACTCCCCAAATACGTTAAGGTCATTAAAGTCGTAAGGAAACCTTCCCGGGTGCCCGGCTTCGGGAGCTACCCTATCCGGCCCAACCACTACGGGTCTACGAACTTCAATGCCCCACATCCAAATCCTACTTTGATATCAAAATCCCTGACTCATCAAACATGACTTCCAAGACTTGCGCATAAGTTGAACATCGACTAACAAAGAAGGAAACTAAAACAGAATGGACGCCCGTTTGGAGGGTTGGACGCCCGTCCTAAAGTTCTACTGGACGCCCGTCCAAAAACTCAAACGCCCGTCCACTAAGACCTGTTACATCCTGAACCAAATTTAGCACCTCAGACACCCGTCCAGATAGTCCAGACGCCCGTCCACCCAAAACATTTACATTCTGAATCAAAATTAACCCTTCAGACGCCCGTCCAGGTAATCCAGACGCCCGTCTGAACTGAAACCAAGGCAGACGCCCGTCCAGAAGATCTGGACGCCCGTCCACCTGGGTTTCATCTCGAACCCTAAAAACTTCAATACGATTTCCAAAGCGATTCTAACCCAAAAACCAGCAACCAACACAGCAAAACACAGAATCTCTTTACCTAAAAGTACCATAACCTCCATAGACTTTAAACCAAAGCAAAAACATACCAATATGGATACTTAACATCCCCAAAACATTGTCCCAAACATAACCACATCTTCACAAAATTTGCAGCATTATATTTTCTGTTTCAAAACACAATTACAGCCCCTTAAACACTCTAAAACACACCAAACAGCCCCCAATTACGCTTAATAAACCTTGAACAACAATACCAAACATCCAAAACCATACACACCCTACATATTACTTAAAACTTCCTCTTTTAAACCAAACGAAAACGCAAACCATAGAAATATTCTTACCGGTGACGTTGCACTTATGAAAACCTTTGTTACTACGCTAGAATTGATCTTCTACGAAATCCGAATCAACGCATTTACGATTTATTTAATTATTTCTCAACACCAAGGAGAGATTTTTCTCCTTCTTCCTCTCAAGAAAGTCGGCGGCAAGGGCAAAGGGTAGGGTTTCACGTGTGTTTTGGGGAGAAGGAGGAAATCGAGAAAAAAGGAAATATAAATACTTTTAATTGTCAAAAGGGTAATTTCTTTTAATTAAGGAATTAACTCATATAAAAAAATCCTTTTAATTATCCATAAACCCCTCCATTTAATTAACAACCAAAAATCCTCCAAGTAATTGAATCTTTACCAATCAGTTAGAAGTCAAAAAAATTCGGGATGTTACAAAAGGACAAACTATACAATCATGACTAGGCATTTTGATGTTCTTATCAATACTAGCTAATACTTTCATTCTTTGCATAGAAGGATGCCCTAGTCTATTATGCCCAAGAAGGTATCACCTTGTTGCAGTTTGACATTAATCGCATTTGAAAGCAGGAAGGACTTGCTTCGTGATTGTGCGAGACAAGATGTAAAGTCCATTTCTATGTTCAAATTTATACCAATCTTCTTCATATATGGTCGGTCCTCGCACAATGCAATAGTCGAGGATAACAAGAAACCGACAAATTGCAATCATTTGTAAGTTTCACGATAGAGATTAAATTGTCTTGAAATGTAGAGATACAAAAACACCTTGTAAAGTTAAATGATCACTAATTTTGACTTTGCCAATATGTGTTACTAGTACAGAACTACCATTAGGTAATTTAACATAAAGATTAGTGATGATTTAACATCAAATAAATTTTGTAATGAAAATGTTATGTGATCGTGAGCTCCGAATCCATAATCCAATGGAACCCTCATCGTCACGACTACGATCCTTGTGAGGCTTGTCCAGATGCTAATACCATGTAATTGCATTGGATCGTTGTTTACTTGCAAGCCTTAGATCAAAGAAAGCAAATGATCATACTGGGATTGAGTTATTGAACCAGAAGAATTCCCAGAATCTGACTGAGCCGTTTGAACTGAATCTGAAAAAATAGATTGATCATCTGTACCACCATGATCTGTAGAAACATGATTAGCAGAAGGACCTCCTCATCTTCCAAACTTTGGTGGAAAACCATACTTCTTATAACAATTTTCAATTGTATGCCCTTCCTTTCCACAGAAAGTACACTGAGGCCTCTTTCCTTGTCCTCTTCCATAACCACTCGAATTACCATAACCACCACCAGAATTACCATAACCTCTGCCTTGGCCCCTGCCCTGCCCTTGAAACCTAGAACTCAACACAGCATTGGAATTATTGGATTCTTGAATCCTATTTTCTGATTGAGATGCCATAACAAAAGAACCTTGGCCTAAATTGTAATCCAATTGCTGCTCATGATTGAGAGCCATTACAAAAGCAGTTTTCACATCAGGTAAGGGCATGGTCATAAGAACCTGAGATTTAACAGTACTAAAATTTCCATTCAAGCCTTTTACAAACCGAGTGGTATAGGCATTATCATAATACTCTCTAATAATTTGCAGAGCAGGACAAACACAAGGAGGAATTGGCTTTAACACCAAGTATTGATCCCAAAGAGACTTTAATTTCGTGTAATAATCTGTTACTGAAAGGTTACCTTGCTTTGTTTTTTCAATTTCTTCCTCAAGATTTGAAACTTTGTATGCATTGCCTCGACCAAATCTGTCTTGTAAATCTTGCCATATTTCTTTTGCAGTATCAAAATACATCACACTTTCAGCAACCGAAGGAACCATAGAATTTATTAACCAATAATGTACCAGATCGTTAATCTGCATCCAGCCTAATAACGCTGCATCAGTAACTTTAGGCATGGTGGAAGTACCATCTATAAGATTCAATCTGCCTCGAGATGACAATACTTTTGTCATAGCTTTTTTCCAATGGTTGTAATTCTCAGCACCTTTGAGCAACGGACGAATGATAATCAGACTTGGATTATCAAGATTTGTTACACAATTCTCAGGATTAGCCATCAATTACGAGATTGAAAAACCAGAAAATGAAATAATTCGAATTGCTAGTAAGAATCAGCTTCGAATTGCTAATAAGAACCAGCGGATAACGTTTTTCTCTGATACCATGTTAAAATTCATATAAAACTGGAAATGTTCACAGAAATCTCACAAAGAAGATGAAGATCATCTTCAAACATTCAAAATAAAATTGGCGGGAAAATTGGAAAGATGAACAAGATGAAAATTACACTTTGATCACATAATACAAAGCTTAATTCAGATTTCTAACTTTCTAATGACACTCCTACCATCTATATATAACCATTGCTTAAGTCAAAAGCGGTTGCAATCAGTTTTAACTTCCTCAACTAACTTAACAACTTAACCGTTCGACCTATTGCCCCTTTGAACCAAAAATCCTACTTGTGCATCTTTATTCAGTCTCAACATTCTTTACCATTACTGTATCATATCCATCACATCTCATTTACAATTCCATCTAAATATAAACATCAATACAATGGTGTCATGTGTAAAATTGTGTCATAATGGACGACTTCTCTTCATTTCATCACTAGGGTTGCTCTAAGTGAGTAGTATTAAAAAACAAAAGATATGTCCTTTTCAAACAAAATAAATAAATAAATAAAGTATGTAAACATGTCTTTTTTTTTAGGGGCTGTATGTAAACATGTCTCAGTAAAAAGATTAAATAAAATAGTTGGGCTCTTAATTCTAGAATAGGTATGTCCCACTCCTTAAAAAGAAAACAATAATAAAATGAACATTGAACAGATACTAAAGGATAAAAATGGAACATTGTGAAAAAATGAGTGATGATACATTCGCCACACCTTTTATACACAATTTACTCCACAACACTATCAATATTATTCATTGTGTTGTGACCCATGACAATACATGGTCCTTCATTTTAATACATGGATATAAAACATGTAGTGGAATGTACACTACGTATTTGTCTAGTGCACATATCATTTCTCGTGAAAATTTTGGAAATCATCTTTTGCATTAAAGAAAGAGCCCGGGCAATACCACAAGCCATTTTTTGGGAAAACTTATTGGGTGGTCCTTCTACAAACACTGAAGTGGTCCGTGGATTGATCGGATCCACACAGTTTACATCCTGGACATAAACTGTGTGGTTCCAATCAATCCACGGGTTATTTCAATATAAATTCCATCACCACCCAATAACTTCTTATTTTTTAGGAGTATTTCTTGGTTTAAGATTTTAGCTCGGGTTCTCTGATTCTATAACCTGAAAGCGCTGTATACATTGGAAATTGGACAGTAAAATTGTATCTTTTTTTTTTTTTTTTTTTTTTTTTTTTTTGAGAGGATTGATTGACGTCACTTTCTTGCCTAATTTTTTATTTTTTTTACATGATCATTTCTTTTAAGGATTTTCTATCGAATCTTCTTGTAAGGGTACTCTTATCAGCCTCCTCATCCTTCAATTTATCTCTATACTAGGGATGAAAAATAGGAAAAAGAAAACTCTAGCTACGCCTTTCTTTATCTTCACCCTACATTAGGGTGGATGAACAGTGCCACCCCAAATCTGAGGTTGCACTGTAGCTATCTCTACACTTATTTTATTGTTTATTTTCCTCACTTCCCTCCATTTATTTTTCCCCCCAATTGCAAATCACTCCTCAGCAACAAAATAAAATAAATTGTTTATAGTTAAAAATGAATATTTTAATGTTGTAGAGGATAGAGATAGGGATCTTGATGTAGAGTATTGTGAATTTAGTTCTTTGTAAAGTAGAGATATGTATTTTTAATAGTATTTGTGAGGATAGAGATAGGGTAACCGATGGGAATACCCTAACGGTTTGTTCCAAAAACCTGCCTATAACAATTAATGTTTTCAACAATATAATATCTTAAATGGATGACCCTAAATAAGATGTTTGGAATGATATTTCCGTTAAACACTCTCGGTTTCTATTTAATTAAGTTATTTGTTTTCTTTTTTGTTTTTTTATACCGGAAACGAAAAGAAGAGAGGGGATCGAACCCTGGACCTTCCACTGGAGGGCAGGACAAGCCCTAGTGGCTTACTATTAGGATGAGCTTAAACTCATTAAGTTATTTGTTTAATTCTAAATGACATGTACATGAGATTGAAAATAAGTTAATGTTTTACTGGAACAATGAAATGGTTTATAATCAATCGCGTGGCAATAAACATGATTATAGTGAGAGAAAAAAGAAAGATAATAAACGCTATTTTAGAAATAAAACTAAATCAAATAAAAGGAACAAATATTTTAAAGTATTGTATTGGTCAATAAAAAACGGATGTTGTATATATAATTTTGTTTCGTAATCTTAGTAATTTTATTTATTAAATTCATAGTACTGTTTTTTGAAAAATATAAAATTCATAGTACCTGACACTTCAATAAAACAATCAATAAGAAATGGAAGATCATAGAGGCACCAAATTGGTGTACAAAAACATCACGGTAAATACAGTATGACAACTCGTCGAGGCAATGCGACACAATCTTAATCTGCGATCTTTGATTATGATAGTCTACATCATGATCGCTAAATAATACACCATGACAAAGGTGAAGATAATAGTAATCATACACATTATGTCCAGGACGTCAGACCGTATCATTACTTAAATTGGAATGTGTGGCTGATTCAATGGAAATTTCATTAATTTTTTTTTAATGAAATACTGAGGAAAAGATGTCGTCCAGAGACAATTTCGGTGCTCATTTTGTGGAGGTATTCGGTGATTAAATCATTTTCGATAAGTAATTAGAAAAAATGAAGTTTCTTAATTAAGTTCTATTTGGCATTTAATCTACAAATAATTTTTTTAGTTCTTTAAGGTCAAGCTCAATCAGGACTAAAGTACCGATAATATTACCAAATCCAGCATATTATTCATCACTGGTTTTTTTTCTCTAAATCTTTTTTTTCCCCTCTCCTACAACATTAAATTTATCCAAACAACTATATCTATATATAGCTCAAAAATCATGATTTTTCACATGAATATTTATTTTTTTTCTACTTTGTTTTAAGATCGCATTTGATAACCTTTCCTTGCCTCTTCGAAATCGTGAAATGGGCTGCATAGTGGGTTCTGTTGGTAGCTGACGATGTGGGAAATCATCTAGGTTATAATTGGAATCAATTGTGTTATGTATCTTCAAAGAATTAATTGTGTTCTACTAGCGAGTTTAGACGTCAATTATAACATGAAATCATGACCAAATGTTTTGTCAAGTTGTAACTTGTAGTTCTTTTTGTTTGGTATAATGTAGTAAACTTGGATATGATGATGTTCTAATGTTTATAAAGACATATAGATGCGATGTTTATTGTGCCAGTTAATTTGTTCGTAAGTGGTATGTTTGTGTTAAATGATTCGAAAACATGTTTTAGGGTTGAATGTTAATGAATGAAAAAATTAAATAGTATAAAGTGGTTTATGTATGAACATCATGCAGTGCATTGTCTTATGATGTTAACATGTTGTAGATATAATGACATAAAGAATTTTGTGTATGTGAGTGCATGTTTATTATTATAAGGTATCAAGATATGTACTCAATGCTTGACATGATATGAAACATGTGATACGTGATATATGGTAGCATTATTGATAAGAAACAAAGAAGAATGTTAAGTTATGTATAACGGCGTTACGTATCCATAGGAGTGATATGTATAACGACGATACGTAATTATATATCACCAACTATGTAAAGAAGTATGATGACTGTGTATGACGGAAAAAATAACGGTACACAACATGTTATGTATGATAGCGATACGTAACGCTACACAGATGCATGACGACTATATGTGATGGTGTCTATAACTAAGCAAGATAGTATGAAAAATGGCAGATGTGATGAAACAGATATAATATGATAACAGAAAGAAGAGACTTTATATATGTCAGTATTGATATATATCAACTATGCTAGGTGTCTTGATTGTTATGTGATTTAAGTAAGTTAGTTCAGTACTTTCATTTCATGTATGTCCATGTCTTATATTTGCTATTGATATATACTTATGCATTTCATATTTGCGATAGAGAACTTTAACCTTTACCATGACCCTAGTAATTGGTCTCTTCCATTTTGATGCAACGTCTCCTTACTTGGTGTTATAGCTCACCCCTTATTTTTCATTTGAATGAATTGCATGATATTGTATGACCCAAATGATATTAGTTGACTTGACAATTTAATTAATGTTGATGATGTTCCTTGATGACATAGAGATAACTCTAGCAGTTCGTGATGTAATTTATGTAAGATGGATTTAGTTGGATTTATTGATTGTACAATATATGTATCAACTGAATTAGCATGTAATGGAATTATACATTGATGGTCGTAGTAATGCAAGTCTTTTCATGTTTAACTCCACATCTAATAATTTAGCGCACAATACGATGCTTTGTGATTCATTAAAAAAATAGCATTTTCGGGTCATGACCGATCCCGAAAATTTACTTGGGCTTTGAGGCCGGGTCGAGTCGGGTCGTTACAGTATCGAACTCTCACATTCCAACTCAAAGACAAAGTTGTCACCACATCATGTCATCATCCCTTCTCTTCTACAAAAATCTTGACTACTACATGCATTCTTGCTCTTCTCTAATCTAATATTAATCGTTGGATGTTTTTCACCTTTTGTCTTGTACCTTTCATATGCACTTTTTTTTTCTTTTTTCTTTTCGAATATATCTTTCATATGCAATTTTTTTTCTTCTTAATCTTTCATACATACTTAAATCTGCACTTCTGTGCAAAAAAAATAAAAATATTTATACAGTTTGTCAAGTTCAATCTAACTCATCAAACGTGATTGAACTACATAATACATCTTACTTTTTATTGTGATCAAGACAAGATATTTATTTATGGTTAACAGCAATAATTGATTTTAGATTTAAACAAATTTTAGTGAAAAAAGAACATTAGAAAAAAAACAAAATTGAGTGTTACAATCAAGGAATTAAACAATTTTCAACTGCACTAAATTAAACTGCACATCAAACTGCACTAGTCTTAATAACATTGGACCATAAAAATCTGCGTCTCTGCTGCACATAATTATCCTACTAAAAGATCCATAATGATCTATCTATCTATCTGTAAATAAACTTTGCTGCCTATGAATCTTCATGATTCATTCACCAAATATCAACATATATGCTTGTAGCCTGCAGCATTGTTCGGAAAAGACTCTTTAATCAGTGCCTCTCCACACAGAAAACTTCCTTGGAAAAGTTGATAACTTCCATGATGTTTTTGTCCTGAAGAAATAGTGTCGGAAAATAAGCCTTCCTTGGAAATAAAAGGGCAAGGGCCAAACGGATTGATTTGAGAAAAAACCAACGTTGCTTGGGTGAAAGGTGCAATGGCCATAAGATTGTTTAGGATGAACGGATGATTCGATAGCTGTTGTGCTGTCCATCTTCTGTAGGGATCCTTTTCGAAACATTTTTCCAAGAAATCCCTCCCGGAATCCGAAATCGATGAAGGTATCTCTGGCCCTTCTTCCACAATCTGCTTCAATAAATCCTCTGTATCAGTAAACTTCCAAAGGCTTTTTCCGGTGAACATCTTCAGCACCACGCAGCCAAAAGACCAAATATCCATGGCAGCTTGATGCTCTCCATAAGAGATGGATTCCGGTGATGCGTAGGCTGTGGTTCCACGGATATGTCCGGTGCGCCGCCTGTGAGAATTCGTTACCTTCTTGGCCAAACCAAAATCAGCAATCTTAAGTCGATGTAGACGGTGATCATGGGTAGGGAACAAAAGAATGTTTGCAGGCTTGATATCACAGTGTACGAATCCTCTATTGTGAATATAACGAAGTCCCATTAGTATCTGATGTGAGTAGAAAGCTACGAGTCTTTCCGGCATTAACCCATTGTAACGTCGGATCAATGTGTCAAGAGTTCCATCCGAAGCAAATTCAAGAAGCAAATTGTACATCTGTTGACCTTTCTCGATGCTGAGATCTTCTCCAAAGCATTGAACAATATACGGACATCCTCTGAATTCTTGCAATAACTTGGCTTCCAATTTCAGTGAAGAAGCTCGTTCCAGACACGATGATTTCACGGCGGCAAGAAAATATTGCTGGGAAGTAAAGGGGTCGATCCTCCCTGCCAAAGATACCGTCCCAAACGAACCAGATCCAAGTATCTGGAGTTTCTTCCACTTATGTGCCATTTAAGAAATTGATCACAAAGGAAACAAAGCTACTTTAATTGTTTACTGGAAATTTATCACTAAGGAAAGAAAATTACTACTTTAATTGTTTTCTGTGGATGATGGGATCGATATATCTTCGTCTCTTTAATTGTGGGCTTGCAGTGAAATCCTCATCGGTGAATTCCATTAATTACAGTAACCAGTTTCTCTTCATCGTGATGAAAAACAAGAAAATCTTTCAGCTTGAAATTTACGCAAACAGTTGATCGGCAATTTGATGAAAGCGCGGAAGCAATACGGAAAAACTTCAGAGAATTTTTGGGAGTTTAAGCAAAAGGCGCTCAGGGATTTTTGATTGGCAATGTAAATCTATCAATTTTTTTATCACACATATATTTGGATATATTCAATTTTATACATATAATTATGAGGCGAAGAGATAAAAGCAGAAGTGCCAACACATAAAAATAAGCATTCGATTCCACATATATATGTATTTATGAAAAAATTTCTACTATTTATTTACATAATAAATTTTTTTAGAAGTCGTGGCGCAAGACCCCGCCACCCCTACTTAAAGCCGCCCCTGAGTTTAAGCACACGAGTATTTCCTCTGATTCAATTATGGATATAACCTGAAAACACTGTGTATCAGTGTATCTATATATATATATTATATGATCGACAAAGCCGACATTGGACGATAAAAATACTAGTCTTAGAAAACAAGATACCCTAAAAAAATAAATAAATCCTTTTTATAAGGATTATTGACGTCACTTTCTTGCCTTATATTTTTTTTACGCTATCATTGTTTTTAGGATTTTATACCGATCTTTTTGTAACGGCTAATAAACCTACTTATATCTATAATTAAAGTTTCCAACAACATGATAATTTTAATGGATAACCTTAAACTCCTTTCCTTCCTCGGATCTTATTTAATTAGGTTAGTTTAATTGTGAAATTGACACGTACATTTAATAAGTTAATGTTTTTAGAGTAATAATGAATTGTATAGAAAAGTTATATAATTAATGCGGTTTTATTATTAATTTGCCATATAATTAATGTCGCTTAACAGGAAGATACCTGGAGTCGACAGCTTGGCACTCGATGCGTGGCTTATTCTTACGATGTAATCAGCTGGACGCACCTTCATGTGATAGAGAGTGCAAACCATGTGGTCTTGGCTCTTTCACGTAGTTTTTTTTTTTTTTTTTTTTTCCTATATAAAATATTTGTTCGGGTGCTGGTTAGTGGTATTGGATGTATTCATAGAGCTTTAAAATATAACATTCAATGGAGAAGGCGCAGACATTAAGAGGGCAGGATAGACAAGCACTACTTGTCCTTTTTGCGCCGGAGGGCTGACGGGACCCAATGTAATGAGAAAAAGAGGCAGAGAGCTTGTGGATGTTTCTTTTTGGCTTAGGCTTGACCCCAGTATTTTTGGAGCTAAAAAAAGCTTGCTGGTTTTCAATTTTTACACAAGTCGGGATCCTATATTGTTTGGAAATCAAAAAAGCTTGTTGGTTTTCACATTCATCCTAGACTATTTGGAACACAAGAAAGTTTGCTGAATTTCACTTTTCTCTCAAGTAGGGATACTAGGATTTTTGGAACCAATGATTTTCTTGTACTTTCGTTTTGGGTTATCAGAGATTGGGAGACCAGGGTGTAAAGCGGATTTCGTGTTAATCCCTGAAATGCGACAAAGAAAACACAAAATCATAACAAATGAATTTTATTAATCTATGAAAATAAAAAAGTGGTACAATCTCTATGATCCTTTGATTCTCCTTTTGTGATGATTAATAGCTTCCCGGATATAGCGGGAAACTTTGAATTTGGTGATGATTTATGACTTCCCGGATATGGCGGAAACGTCTTTAATTTGAAATGAAGACTCCGGATATGGCGGAAGACTTCAAAGTTGATGAAGATTGGAAGGAACGTTTGCGTTACCTTCGACCCCTTCTGTTGAAGAACTTTAGCCCTTTGTTTGTTGAACTTTGGACTTTTGTTGATCTTCGAGCGTTGAAGATGCTTTTTGATCCTCTAGCCTTCCTCAAGAGCTTTTAGATGTTCTTCAAGATCACCGACTTTGTGTTGATGGAGAGTGCTGAAAACTTCAAGTCTTTTCTTTTCTTGTTGTTGTAGTGCTTTCTTCTTGATGTATCCTTTCTTCCTTCTTGTGTGTGTCCTTGTGTTTTTCTTCTTCTCAAATGACCAAGGTCCCCTCCTATTTATAATGTTGGAGGAGAGTTTTTTTTGGTGGAGGCGTATTTAATATAAATCAATGAAATCCATGAATTATATTTTTAAGGACTTTATGATTTAATCAATTGTATATCATTTCCTATATTTAATGTAGGAAACAATACAAAATAATTTAAATTTAATGGCTTATGTAATATGTGACAAATATAATATGTCACGTATATTTCTTTGTATACATACATTAGCCATTTGTTATAAGTTGATTAAATCTCTATATTTTATTTTAAGAGAATTTAATCAATTATTTATTTTTATATTATTCCCTAGTATTTATTTGATAGGAAATAATATAGAATAAACTTTTATTTATGACAAATGTATCATGTGACATATTTATCATATCACATAAAATTTTCATATCTACACAGGGCATAGGATGTTGTACTTTTTTTTTATACACCTAGATTTTCCACACTGGATTCGCCAGATATAGCTTTTAAGTCGACATGGTTATATCCCCGATATGGTAGAGTAGATGACATGGCTTGTACGGATATTATTTTTATTTGGCAATAAAATATGATAATTTCCCGTAAAAAAAACTTGGGTATAGTGAGAAAAATAATAAGCGTTGCTTTAGAAATGAAACTACATCAAGTAAAAGGACCAAAATTTTTTAACAATTGTGTAGGTTAATAAGGAATGGATGGAGTATATTTTTTTTTTTTGAAAACATGGATGGAGTATATAAAATGCCGTTTCATAATCTCAGTAATTCTATTTATTAAATTCATTGTACTTAATTTTTGAAAAATATTAAATTCATAGTACCGACATTTTCTATAGAACAATCAATAAGAAATTGAAGATGATAGGGGCACAAAATTGGTGCACAAAAACATCACACAAAATTGGAAATGTGGGGCTTAAAATGATTCAAAGATAATTTCTTTATTTCTTTAATGATATGATAAGGAAAAGATGTGATCCAAAGACCATTTCGGTGCTCATTCTGTGGAGCAATTCGGTGATTAAATCATTTATTTATTTTTTTATAGGAAAAATGATGTTTCTTAAGTTATATTCGGCATTTAATCCATATTTCATATTTTTTTAAAGTCTTTTAAGACAAACTCAATCATAATTGGACTAAAGTACCGTTATTATTAGCAAATTCAGTGTCATAATCTTGAGTAGGTTTTTTTTTTCCTCTCCTACAACATAAAATTTATTCAAACAACTATATCTTTTTGTATATATCTCAAAATCACGATACTTCACCCGAATCTATATTTTTTCTTCTTTATTTGAAGATCACATTTGATGCCCTTTCCCTGCATCTATGAAATCAAGAAATGGGCTGCATAGTGGGTTCAGTTGGTAGCTGATGTGGATATGACCCAACGCCATACACGTCATCTAATGAACTATTTCAGATCTTCCCAGCAAAATAGACAAAAGGGGTTCTGTAATATCCCATATCAGTTAAGTAAGTGATCGCTTCATCCCTCATATAAGTGTCGTGGCGATAAAGATCTCATTAACTCTGGTTAGTCCTTTTAGACCAAGCGAGGACGGCGGTCTCAAGCATTGACCGCATCTCATTTATGACTCATTTAGCGCTTATCGCCCCGGGTGCAGGCGCGCATGAATCGGTATCGAGCCGACTCATCGACGGAACTATACGCTGTACCGCCCAAGAAGACGGTGTAAGGATGACTCTAGTTACCTCTGGTAGGACGATCCAGAAAGCTCTTGGCCGCCTGGCGAGGACGCGTAATCCTTTATATAAGGGGGAGAATGTGATATCCCACATCGGTAAAGTAAGTGAATGCTCATCCCCATATAAGTGTGAGACATAAAGGTCTTGTCAACTCGGGTTACCCCTTTTAGACCAAGCGAGGACGGCGGTCTAAGCAGTTGACCGGACCATTTATGACTCATTTAGCGCTACCAGCCCCGGGGTCTGGGGACGTTACAGGTTCAGCCTAATGAAAGGCCCTACATCTCATACAACTTTAAGAAAGAGTACTTAGTCTAGTGTGTGACATCTCTCAGCTCGTTCAACCGACATGATGATGCATGTTCGCCTCAGTCTCAAAGCTCGGAGCATGCAATGGCCTCATAATCCGGGGCAGATGTACATGGGTGTTAGGGGGGCAATCACCCCCCCTCGGATCCGGAAAAAACACTATTATGTATGTTGTGTATTTTTTTTGCCCCCCCTAAAAATTTACACTCGCCCATAGTATTGCCCCCCTCCCGCACCCGGGATCCTGCGTCCGCACCTGCTCATAATTTCTTCTCCATTATGGCATGATTTGCAAACTGCTCTATGATCTCAATCATTTCCTTATCACATGGAGCACATCATTAACTCCCGCATCGGAGCTCTATAAGAAGATATCATTATCCTTAAATTCAGAACTACGCTAATACTTTGATCTCAAATTCTCTGTGTACGTAGGCGGTCAATCCACATTGGCCCATATATAATTCATCATCAATTCCACCACTCAAAGTAATCGGATTATTCTCATAAAGCCCGACACGGGATTGTTACCTAAATTCACTACTGATGATTTTAGGTATCGTCAGTAGTTGACGATATCGGAATTGGAATTAATTGTGCTATGTGTCTTCAAAGAATTAATTATGTTCTACTAACGAGTTTAGATATCAATTATAAAATGAAACCATGATCAAATAAGTTACGTAATCACTAAAAATCTAAGATGAAAACATTATATAACTATCACCTCCAGAACCATCTAATTTGACAAATTGTAACTTGTAGTTGAACATGTTTGGTATAATGTATTAAACTTGGAAATGTTGATGTTGCTATGTTTATAAAGTTAAATGTCATGTTTGTAGGGTGCTCTTATGTGTTATATAGTCAAAATTGAGTTATATATGTGAGTAACGACCTAAAAGTCTTAAGAAACTATAAAAGAGATCATGTTGGTAGATTGACATCTTGTGTTTGTTATTTTGTTGGTAAGTTGTATGCGTGTGTGAAATGATTCGAAAGCATGTTTTAGGGTTGAATGCGAATGAATGAAATAGTATCAAGTGGTCTATGTATGAAATGCATGCAATGCATTGTCTTTTAACGTTAACATGTTGTAAATATCACACGACATTAGGATCGAGTAATGTATATGTGAGTGCATGTTTATTATTAAGGTATGAAGATATGTATAGTCAATGTTTGACATGATACGAAACATGTGATATGTGTTATATGATATGTGATATGCGGTAACATAAAAGATAAGAAAGGAAGAAGAATGTAAGGTTATGTGATGGCACGTAACGGTACATAAACATATGAGTGATATGTATGACGACCATACGTAACGATATATAGCGCCAACAAAGTAAAGAAGTATGATGACTGTGTATGACGAAAAAAGTAACAGTACACAATGTGTTATATATGACAGCGATACGTAACGATACACAACATTTTATGAATGCGTGTAACGGCTCACTCTCGACCCATAAGTCCACTGTGGGCATTATAGGAGCAGGCTGTGAGGCTTTCACAGTAATTTCAGTGAAAAAACTCCAATCTCAAATATTTTTTGAGGGGTTCAATCTCAAATATTTAATTAAATTCATTATTGCATTTATAAATATTCCATCCGAAAATTTTAACTAATCTGACTAACTAAACTGGGCAGCACTAACCAAACTTTGACACAACCATTGCATCCAGTCCTTTATCATCTCCCATGGTCACTACCAGTGTTTAATTATTAAAGAGAGAACAAAAAAGATAGAAAGAAGAGAGTCGTCGGCAAAAGTGCTGGTATGATATGAGTCATGTATAAGAATGTTTACATTAAAAAAATTTACTTATAGTATATATAAGGTTTAAACACGTCTTAGACCAAGAATAAATTAATACTATCACATTTAAAAGATTCATGCCGTTTATATATATAAGAAAGATATTACAAGTTCAAGATTTGGGCACCATTTACAAGTCAAGCAAGTTTAGGCAAGTTTCGTCAGTTCATCAAGTTTCATTACGAAACATCGATACAGCTGATACGATTTTCTCAACCTTGCGACTCTCATTTCACGCATCTTATACCCACAACAAGTAATTTTTATAGTGTAGTCGTCCTTCCGATACCCAATCTCGTAGGCTTCCAAAGAGTCTATTTGCCTTGGATCCCATTAAATCGCGGTCACAAGCCCAACGCACAACTAAACTTGCAAAGTGAAACCCTCAACGGACCCATCAAGCAAGCAAGCATTCACCGAAGCCGGAAAGATACAAGTACAATATACCATATCGCGCAAAGGTGGTAATATCAGATTCATAAGGTGGGACATGCAATGTCGTGCATATATATATATATATATATATATATATATATATATATGTGTGTGTGTGTGTGTGTGTGTGTGTGTGTGTGTGTGTGTGATAATGTTGTGATTATCTCGGGTATTTAGCGGTAGTGTATGTGGTAGATATCTAGTGGTGAAAGTGAGTAAACACAGGTGGTGTGCGGTGGTGCAAGAGAATTCATGATGGTGCTAAATGAAGAGTAGAAATAGTTTGCAATTTGGCAGAGTTTGCCTTGATTTGCTATTAAATGTCTCTATGTTGAATGGTTGCATTGCGCCCTATTTATAGGGGAGCCAACGACTAAGGTTTGGGCCAATTACAATTAAAAACAAGTAAGTACAACTCGATGTTGATTGAGCTAGCGAACATATGGCGGGGTCAATAGGATGAGGACCTGATGACTTCGCCGTCTCTTGCGTCCTTGTCTTGCCAAACTTATGGTAGCTTCTTTCACTAAGTGTTGTGGGCTTGGGTCAGTGGTGGACCAGATAGCCTTGGGAGTTTGCGGTCCGGCCCTCTAGCTTCTCCTCTCGCCGCTTGGTGCGGATATGAGGCTTAGCACGGGGCAATGGCCTGCATTCCCGATTTGTCTTATGTTACGCGGGCTTGATGGCCGGTAGCCTGGGTCTTTACGGCTACCGGACAGACACGAATATGGATCCACGGGCTGTATTTCGGTTCATGCATACCAATGGCCCCCTACTCCGTGCCTTAAACATTTTCTCGAAATGTTAGGCGGGGAGTAAAAGTCGGCTCGCGGATCGATTGCCTTAGTAAACCGTGGTGGCTTGCTGTGATGGCGGATTGCCTATTCGATTTTGCCTTGATGCCATACTTTAAGTAGGTCTTTTGATGGCCTAGTGTCGTAAATCGACTTCACCTTAATGGCTTGTGTCATGAACTGACTTTGCCTTTTATGGCTTTTTGTGGCGGTTCGCCTTAGCCTTCTGGCAGCTTTACGTGGTGAGCAGCCTTTGGGATCGCGCTATAAGAAGCGACGACTCGTGATGCCGTGCTATTAAGTGGACGGTCTTATGTGGCTTAGGTGTCGCGGTGCGACTTGCCTATGAGGCCACAATATGAAGCAGACGGCTTTATGTCAGGTGGCATAATGTTTCTTGGCAGAGTCGCCTCACCAAGAATCAAGGGTAGTTACATACGTTTTTAACGGAGCCGTTTCAGTGACATAAGTTATGGGACGGTTGGGAAGTCAGATTGTGGCTTTTGAATGGACTTTAGTCGCTTCGGTAACCCCTCATGATGACAGCGGTTTCGATACTTGTGAAGTAATGATGACAGTTTTCAAAATTTGAAAAGACCTCTAAAATCTCCACCGTTAGATCCGCTCTACCTTATCCGTAGGATCATTGATCCTTCGCATATATAAGGGCCAAAAATCCCACCCTCAAACACTTTTACAGAATCTGAGTTTTTTATAGCAGAATTCCGGCGAGGTAGCGAGAGCATTCCGACCACTGTTCATGTTTTCCGTTCAACCCATGAAGATTTCGGTGTTCAGTTGAGGTTTCCGATCATCCTCTTCAACCCATTCTCAAGTAATCCCATTGATTTCTCTCTAACTTCATTCTGATTCACGGCCTTTTTATCCTCTTTACATTATTTCTTCTGGCATATCTTTCCGGCAGTCATTCTCATGCCTTTTACACTGTTCTTTATGGCTTTTCTTCTTACGATGTGCATTTTGATAGGTTTCCGATTTAGATTCAGGGCTAAAAATAGGATATTTTTGTTGAATTCCTAGAGAACATTCCCTTTGTTCTGGGTAATCTATGGTCTTGCGGGTGTCTTCATGTTTGCATAATGTTTCCTCTTAGATTTCTGGGCAAAACTTTTCCCATCGATGTTCCATATTCCCATCCCTTTCTTGAATGAGTGTCTGTTGGTTTTTCTGTCGTAGCATAGGTGTTTCTTTATTGTGTCGAAGGATCGGAAGGGCGAGGTGTAAGGTTGGCGGTCACGCCTGCCTTGGCCCGACTTCCAATATTTTGGTGATTTCTAACTCCGCCTCGCCCTTTGATTTTTCCAGGATGTCTACTAGCGATCGAACTATCAGTGATCAATCCGACGATGACCATGAGGTGAACGATTATGCCATGGCGGATGAAGAAGTAGCTGAGCCCAGTGTCAGCGGGTCCTGGAAGTCGATCTCGAGGACATTCGTGAAGGCGGTCCCGAGAATGTAGTTGGGCTTAACATGGACGATCTGTTTGGCATTGATGAGATTATTGAGCAAGAAACTCTCGCGGATCGTCAACAAAGACTTGGGCGGAGATGAGCTATTGAGGCCGAAGTCGGTGTGAGCGGGTCTGTGGTGGAGATAATATAGATGTTGAGGCTGGCATTGGTGAAGAGAAGGAGGAGCTTCCTAGGCATATAGGGTCGCCCCTTCAGTACCCAAATAGAAAGTGACATCGTACTGCTGGGGATGTAGACAAATGTGAAGATGAGGCCGGAGGGAAGGCTACAAAAAAGAAAACCTCGTTGCCTAACAATCATGAAGCCAAAGCAGAATTCGCCAGGATGGATGCATTCGACAAAAGTGCAGAGAGGGAATGGTTGGAGATCCGAGATAGTGAGGATCTTACCGTGGAGCTTGCATGATGATATAACATTTCCGACACATACATGTTTACCCGTGTTAGGCCTGCCATAATCGTTGACCCTAATGGCGGACCTGATAAAATCGAGGATTATGCCTGCTCACGTTAATCGACGATTCTCTCGATCTCTTAACTTTGACAATTTCTACTCGGTCCAAGGCCCTCCCCGTGATCCTTTCTTTGTATACAAAATGGATTGGATGGTTGCCTTGTTGGGCGACTTTGTTCCAAATGCGGTGAGAGCCATTACGGACTTTATCATACTTTTCTGAACGAACAAACAGGAACCGCCAATGGAGATTTTCAACAGGTTCTATAGGTTCTGCGGCACCGCGGTCCCCAGACAGATCTCAGTAAGGGCACAGAACCCGTGTCTATTTTTTAACCCTACCAACAATGTCCACGATTAGGGCAAATGGGTCATGAGTGTGGAGCCTAGTGTTGGATGGTTGTTTCCCTACTATGCATCGAGGGCAGGGTAGAAATCGACTAGGACGAAGGACGTAGTCCAGCAAAATGAGGAGAAATTTGTCAAGTCTTACTTGAAATTAATTGGTTATAGCGGCACCACCCAATCGAAGAAGAATGTCAGCTGGCGGGCCCTAATTAATCCGCGAGCATGGTTCCCTATGCGTTTTTAACCAACCGACATGGATTGACACGTAGAGTGCCATTTTGATAGGTGTTTCCCCACCCAATGCGTTATTTGTGGGGGAGATTCCAAGAAGCGGCCTTCCTATAGTTCCTTTTTTGCTATCTTTTATTTTCGCTTTTCATATATGTCTTTCATTCGCACATATATATATCTTGTATTGACTGTTTTCTCTTTGCGCAGTCGATATGGTGAGAGCTAACAAAAGACACGCTGAGCAGCTTGAGCAGGCTTAGAAACAGCCCAATACGAGGATGGAGTTGTTAAAGAAAACTCCAGTGGTGACGCCACCTCTGGTCGACGCTAGTTGTTGATGGTGGTGTGCTGCCAAAACAGAACGAAAATGACAAGAGTGTGGTAGCGAGGTCCAAGGCCGCAATGCAGACTTGCAAAAGGGGCCGGATAGAAGACGCCACTAAAATGAGGGAGGCTTGGAGCTCTAAGAAATCCAAAGATTTGACTGTTGAGGTTGAAGTCGCTGATGACACTAGGATGACTGAGGGGCCTATTCAGTCCAAGGAGTTGGATGCTGAGGCCGCAGAAAAAGTTCCTGAGAAGGGGAAAAAAACTATGGAGCTAGAGGCGACCTCGGGTCAGAAAGAGCCTTTGCTTCTTGGATATACTGGGAAACTGGCCCTGTGGTTGGACCCTGATTTCATCAAGCCACCTTTTGGCATAGAGAAAGGCAAGCAACTAGCGGAGTCAATCGCAGATGTTATTCCGCTCCACAACATTGGTTAGAATTCACCTCATGTGGCTCAGCTGGTTATCGGAGAAGGGATCGTCGCCGAGTGGTCGCAAAATGACGCAGTATGCACCGAAGTTTTACGCCGTGAGTGAGTTCCACAAAATAGTTGTGCGATTCGCCTGGCCGTGGAGCATGGTGAGCCTTTTGATTGACTTTCTTTATGTCGCTTTCGCTTCTTTTGATTGAGCGCTTTGATTGACTTATCTTTTCGCCTTGACACTCGCTTGCTCCGGATCGAGCGCTATGAATGCAGCCAAGCTCAAAATCAAGTATACTGTAGAAGGCTCATTCGCTCACGTTAGCGCCGCCCAAAAAGCCAAGGCTAAAGCTGAGGGCAAGCTGGTGGACGTGAAACAGGAAAATGTCCGTTTGCAGGGCGAGAGCACTGGTTACAAAGAGCGCCTTGACACTATTGCAAAGTTTCTATCAGAGAAGGATGGGGAGCTTAAGGCGGCACGGACCAAAAGCGGCAACCTCGAGAAAGAGCTTTCAGAGCTTAAGGAGCAGCTCGCTGGAGCCAAGAAAATTGCCATGGATGTTGGGCCCGCTGTCGTTGCTGCCTATAAAAAATCCAATGAATGTTTGGATATCCAAGAGGCAAGGTTATATCAAGGCTTCTTTCATCTCGCTCAATGCTACAGGGCCGTTTATGGCGACGACACAACCAGTCTTGAGGAGTTGGCCGCATGGGCCCCTATGTTTCAGATGGATTCTTCACTTCGACCTTTTCATCCTGATATTCCCCTCATTGAGGAAGATATAGTGGAGTTCAATGAAAAGCAATTGGAGGAAGGAAAGGAGGCATGGGATCCTCCACCCCATAATGAGGTGAATTTTACGACTCTAGTCAAAGGCGTGCCCAATCCAATTGTTGAGGGTGGCGACACAGTGGGTGATGGCAATGTTGAAAATGGTGAGCAGAACGCTGAGCAAGAGGGTGATAAATATTTGAACTTATCCAGCGCCCATACAGAAACTCCGTCATCCGAGGAATGAAGATAATTTATTTTGGCTGTAATATGTTAACTTTCGCTTCGCAAACAATCGTTTATTTTCACCGCATTTGATCTGTAACTATTTTTACTTCTCGCACTTGACTTTATCTGACTTGTGGCCGCTTTTTCCCTTTGAATGTGTGTTTACCTCTTTGTTTCTTGAAATGATTTTCCCAAGTGTTTTGCTCGAAATATTCCTATCTTTTGAGTCCGCGACTTGATTCTGCAAGTCTTGTATATGGGCATCGGCCCCTTTGTTTTTAGCAAGGTTGAGAATGATGAATGTCGAGTGTTAAGGGTGATTTTATATGATTTATATCGTTATATTTTGTAACAATACTCTCCATATTCGTATAATTCGCATAGAAATTAAGGGTTTAATCGAATTATTGAGCAAATGAGTTTTAAAAGTCATTAAGTGTAAACTTGAGCTAATTTCGTGATTTTATTGGTAATTATCTATGGTTTTACACTTTGTGTGTTCTTATGGTTTTGAAGGTACATTTACATGTCATGGAGAGGGATGAAAGGAGCTTAAAAGATGTTCAAGTGATGATTTGCATGGAAGGAAAGAGATAGAGATGAAGTTGTAATGAAGATCAAGATGAATTTGGAAGAAAAGGGATCGACGAAGGCCCAAATACTCGAATCAAGCGCCCGAGGAGCAATTGATTCGTGAAGTCGAGATGTTAATCGAACGCAGCGTGCGTTTGAAGTCCCGTCCATCTGAACGGGCGTTTGAAATTCTGGACGGGCGTCCGGGTTGAAGAAGTTTGATTCAGAGTTTTGACAAATCTGATGAACGAGCGTCCAAGTTTACTAAGGACGGGCGTCTGACGTGACTCGGCCCGATTCGAAGATTTTTATGAAGGCTGGATGTGCGTCCAGCATCCTTGGACGGGCGTCCACGGCCGACATCAGCATAACCGACCTAGTTTTCTATAAAAGCAGCCGCATTCTCAACCCTAATATCATATCATATATCGACAAAGAAGCGCAGTAAAACCCTAAATTTCGAACTCGAGTTGTGTTTCGGTCGCCAAGCCTTTGTGCTTGGTCGACCGAGGTTAGATTAGTTGTTTTATTTATTTTGTTTCGCTTTTCCTTTCGATTCATGAGGATGGCTTGAAGTCGATCAAACTTGGAGCAAGCATGTGAAACTTTTCAGCAGCTGCTTTTATTTCTTCCTTGGATGATTTTCGTGAGTTTTAATTAAAGTTGTTTCTTTTCTATGATTATGTGTTATGCAAATTTATATCGAGAGATGTTTTGCTATGGATGTTTACTATGTGACGAGAGTTGGCGTAAACACTAGATCACCATAGAGAGATTAGATCTTTAACCTATAAGTAACGAGAGTTGATTAGGTTGAATATCTAGTTTGTTAGATTGAGAAATCTTGCACCTTGGTTTGAAAGCGTTAATCTTTAAGATCGAGAGATAAAAGATTGATAGTAACTTTTCTAAGAGATTAGGAGTTCATACCTTTGATAGGTGAATCATAATTTTAGTTAAATCATCATAAGATAATCTAGAGAGGAAATTAAGTGGTTATGGATGGTGGATCATTGCTTGTTCTATGTTTAATCGGTATAGTCATTATCATGCTTTTATGAGTTTTATTGTTTTTCTCGCTTATAGTTTAGTTATGTTCGCAACGATCTTCCCTGGCTTTGGACTCGACAATCCTCATCCGGGCTTTATCTTTTCGCTTTGTTATTTTAGGCTTTAATAATAATGGTATCAAACTTAGGAAAATTAATGAACTAGATACCCCGATTCCCTGAGATCGACTCCGGTATTAATCGCTATGCTACGATCCCTACACTTGGGGTAAACCGGATTAAATTTATTACTTGTTTATTTTCATTGCAACAATCCGTGACATCGAGCTCGCTGAAAATAATTGAGCATGGAGTCTTATATGAATTAGATAGCTGAATTGAAATATTCAATGTGCGGCCACCATGTTTCAAGCAAGATTGAGGGCATTCTGCGGCAATCTTGATTGAAATAACTTAGAGCTTGTTTCAAAATATTCCGTATGCGGCCCCCTTGTTTCAGACAAGGTCGGGATTGTCCTGCTCCGAGCTTGGTTGGACCATGTTTTTTATTCCAAAATCTTGCTAAGTGTTTGAAAATTTTCCTCTGGGCCCCCTTGTTTCGGACAAGCATTGAGGTATGTAGCCGCGAGCTTGTCGGGAACAAAGTGGCTGGGTGTAACATTCACAAGATTAATTTTGAATATCAAAAATGAATATTTTATTTGCATGATGTTAAACAAAAGAGGCTTAAAAGCCTGATACAAAGATAGATCCATCGCAAAATAAAGATGCGTGGCCACAATAATTAAGGCCAACTCTACATGTAGTACCTCTTCAAGTTGTCCGCATGCCAGGGTCGGTTGTATTCGCAGCCCTCCTTGCCTTTCAATACGTAAGTCTCCTTTTTCACTATCCTTGACACTTGAATCAAATGATGTCGCGCATGATGCCGCTTATACTAGCAAGAGTACTAGGTCAAATTATAGCTTAGCAACGGCGAATCAAGGTTGATCCCACAGAGATAATACAACTCAAGTATAAACGAATCTAACCTAATTGAGAAGACAAATACGGTCATTCACTAATAATAACATAGAAAGATATTGGTATTCCTCCCCATCCCCACCTATCTACTAACTTGGTGTAGTTAATCCTTATGTTTACTTCCCCACATAATTTCCCCAAATTAATCAAACATTTTAATTTAGTTTAGCTACGGGTGCAATCTTCTAACCCTATCTACTTCCACTGTAAGGACATCAGACAATCTATATGCAACTAACCTCCTTCGTTGGTTATATTAGTTCATACGCAATAAGTTTTAGAGATGCCGGCTCAAGACCGAGAACCTCCCTAAGCAGCTATCGACTATGACTAGCACGTTCCTAAGGATACATAAAGACTATGTCCAGATTGACACTTCACTAAAAGTCCTTCATGTTAACTTACGATGTACGAATATTAGATTGGCCAGACCTAAGTAATCGTTTTAGGGGGACCTAAAAGTGGCCTTGATTAATCGGTAAAGACTGCCGATTAATCGGGGGCATCGGTTCTTATTCTGGAATCTACATTCTTCGTTCTGATTAATTTAAGTAAATTATGGGGTTATTAAACATTCAGATTAACTATAACACGTAAATACAAGTAGATCTACCATAATAAAGACATAAAGGAATGTTCAAACTTCATACCTTCGGTTATGGAGATCTAGCTTGATCTACTCAAGCTAGAGATGGCGTGGAAGGAGGGAAACCGGAAAATAAATCACCAAAGAGCTAAAGAAAACTTTATTTCAGGAAAATCTACCAATGTATATGAAAAGTTATGAAGTCATATGTTTACAATCGATTTCTGACACTTTAATAGGCTCAATGGCTGACTTAAGACTCAATAAAACCCTAACCAACCTGGTAGATGTGGCAGACTCCGGTTTCTTGTCTTCCAAGGGTTCGATTAATTGGACCTGGGCTTCGATTAATCGGCCTAGTTTTTCTTCCTTTTTTCTGGCAGATGTCTTCTTGGACTTTCTACACTTGGCCCAATGCCTTCCCTTTGGTCCAGATCCATTCCAAGCTGCTCCAGATTTTGGTACATCCTGAAAAACATACAAAACAAGGTGAAACAGTACAAAATCCATAGGATAATAACATAGATGCAGAATCGTAAACCTATGAACACGCACTTAGCATTTTACACATATTCCTCATAATAAAAAGCCTATCTATCTCCTCTCGAACATAATTTGGGGTAAATAAAGGTTCATTTAATGGCAAGATTTAGGGCGTTATCAAGAAACCCTCCAAATTTTCTCGATAACTTACCGCTGGCCTTATGTCCCCAAAATCTCTTTTTCAGAAACAAAGCCGCCAATTGCAAAAGAATAGTCGCGACTCGCTTATCATGATGTCGCTTTGGTGGCCTACTTGTAGTTGATCGGGCGGGCATAAAATTTTATCCGCTTTTTCTTCCAACAGTCAATGTCGAAATGCTTTGTTATTGATTTTTGACTCGCTAATATGTGAGACTCTTAGACTTGGTAGTGCCATCTCAACAGGTGTCATGGCCTCCGAACCATAGGTCAGAGCAAAAGGAGTCTCTCATGTCGTTGTTTTCCATGAAGTTCGGATTGACCATAGGGCCACTGGTAGGTGATCTACCCATTTTCTAGCTTTGTCATCCAGGCCTTTCTTCAACACTTTAAGGACTTGCTTGTTAACATTCTCATCCTGGCCGTTTCCCTGCGGATAGCACATTGATGACGGCCAATGTTTAACATTATGCTTTGTGTAAAACTCTGTAAAGTCATCTCTAAACTGAAGCCCGTGATCGGATACAATTGCTCGCGGAACCCCAAAATGTGTCCATACGTGGTCTAGTAAGAAGTAAATAATGTCTTTGGAATTTATTTTTTCTAGGGCTTTTGCTTCGATCAATTTTGTAAAATAGTCCACTGCGACGACGACATATTAACATCCTGATCGCCCTTTCTTGAGTGAACCGATGAGATCAATTGCCCATATGTCAAAGGGTCAGGCTGTGATGACGATACTTTGTTCTACTGAGGGTAGCCTCGGTATGTCGGCGAAGCGCTGACTCTGATCACAACTTTTCGCACATGCTTAGGCGTCGTCTGCAAATTTAGGCCAGTAGTATCCTGCCAAGAGAACTTTCTAGAACAATGTGCTGCTAGAGGGCTGGCCCCACACATTTCTTCATGGAGCTCCATTAATATTCCTTTGACATCCTCGGTCGCACACATCGCAATAGAGGTTTTGAGAAAGAATTCCTATATTAAATTCCATTTATAAATGTATAACGCACTGACCTATTGCTCAGAGCTTGGGCCATTTTTGGGTCCGTTGGTAATGTTCCCGATTCAATATATGCTTTAATCTCATCAATCCAGCAGGGATTCGATGGTTGAATCCATGATTCCATCCCGGTTGATGGCGGGCTCGGAGAGGTATTCCACCATGATTGAAGGATGGATGACCTCTTCTTCGATTGTTAACTTGGATAAGTTTTTGGCCACCGCGTTCTGTTTGCAGGCTATCTTAACGAACTCGCAGTAGTTGAATCCGTTCCTTAGATTTTGGACGAGATTGATATATTGTTGTAAGATTTCACACTTGATTCCGTAAGATCCCGTAATTTGACAAACTACCAGCTGTGAATCACAAAAAACATCAACATTTTCCACTTTCATGGCCTTTGCGAGCTCAAGGCCCATGATAACGGCCTTGTATTCTTCCTAGTTGTTGGATGCTATGAAATCAAACCTTAAAGCCTTTTCAATTTCCTCAGAGGTGCCCGACTCTAGCGAGATAATTCTTGCCCCGTAACCATTTTGGTTCGCGTCTGGCCAATGTATAGTTGCTAACAATGACTCACCATCAATGCACGTAAATTGCGTAAGCGCTTGGTTCGCTGGACGGTTTGCAGACTAGGTTGTTCTTCGGCCGGCCTCATTGATACTTGTCTCCGCTTATGAAGTCCGATAAAGGTTGAGCTTTTATAGTTCGCCTGGCCGATAGAGGATATCGAATTCGTCACCGATGTCCCAACAGAGCAAACGGCCCGACAGATCTAGCTTATATAGCACTTGGCTAAGTGCATTGTCCGATAAAACAATTATGTGTGCGAAGAAAATAAGCCCTTATTTTTTGCAAAGAATAACAAAACACAAGAGGGCCAATATATTAAAAATAAGCTGCTCTCAATAAGACTGAGAGCTTTTGAAACATAGTAAACAAGTTTTTGGAGGGTACTGTCCTCCTTCACAAGAACATTGGCAACAGCCCGGTTTGAAGCCTCCAAATATAGAAAGACTTCATCTCTTACAATCGGACTGATGAAAAGAGGTGGGCTCGCCATATAAGTCTTGAGAGCCTTGAAATCTTGAGAGCACTCTTCAGCCCATTCAAAAGTCCTGTTTCCTTTGAGGATCTTGAAAAAAGGCAAACATTTATCAGCAGATTTGGACAAGAATTTCCCAGCGTTATGACCCTTCCATTCAGACTTTGTATTAGAATATATTATTTGTCATTTACATTTATACCCTTGTGGTCTCTCTATATAAACTCATTGTACACAACATTATTTCTTAATGACAATTATTTTGTTATTCATCAAATCTAATATGGTATCAGAGATTTTTTGATCCCCAAAATTTTTTTTTTCCGTCTTCTTCCAAATTGCTAGTGGCCTTGCCGCCGCGCCGCTTTCGTTGTAATGGCCGATTCAGCCTCCATCGCTACGTCCGCCGCTCTCACCGGCGCCGCAATGCTGCCCTCTTCCTCGCCGCAGCCCGCAGACTCGCCGCCCTCTCCTCCACCCGGTCGTCCATGCTCCGATCAAGCTTGATGGCAAAACTTTACCGCTGGAAGCTTCAATTAACTACCTTGCTCATGTGCCATGGCCTCTCGGTTACGCCATCGGTGCTTCACCCCACCGCCACCTCACCTCGTGTGGCCGTGAAGTTACCCAAAATCCGCTTATCTCATGTGGATACAACAGATGCTTTGATACATAATCGCTTTTGGGTTCACGACGAAGGACTATATGCCTACGATTCAACACACCTAAAATTCTAAACAAAGTGGGACACTCTTCTCGACACGCTTGGGAAACAAAGCAAGGGTCGTGGTTCGACATCTCAAATCGCGCTTAAATTCTATTACCAAAGGTACAATGTCCATTTCTCAAGATTTCACCGCCGTTAAAAATGTTGTCGATGATTCATGCGCTTGATGCAAAGCGCACTGATGATGACTTGGTTGAATTAATTTTAAAAATCTTGGTAGTGATTATCGGCCTTTTCGCCAAGGCTATTCGTGCTCGTGATGATACTATTTCTATGCCGTTGTTACATGAAAATTACTTATGCATGAAGCGCCACTTTACATAGTCCGTCTGTTGCACCCCTCGCAGATCGCTTTCCTCGCTACTTTCCCCCGCCCCATGCATGTTCGGCCAATACCTCTTATTCCCTTACCAAAGAACTCCTCGGCCCCCTCCTCCTCTCCTCGCCGCCGCCTCCCGGTCCCTACCCGAGACCCCAAACGCATGCCCTTCCCCAATCCCTCCCCAAAATCGCCGCCGCCGCCTCTAAAGCCTATCAAGGCTTTCGCTAATCAGGTGGTGTCCAGTGGTCATGTTGCCACTCGCTGCACCGCTTACCCTCTCTACAATCATCTCCCACGCCCACCCGTAAAACCAAGGTCCTCTCGGCCTCTTCAGCAGAGCTCCCATGCTCATGTCGCCCAAATCGCTCCTCCCAGCTCTCCTCTCAGCACTGATCCTTTCGCTACTTGGATGCTTGATAGTGGTGCCTCTCATCATATGACGCAGAACTCAATCGCTATCTCTTCACTCTCCCTACCAAGGTATGGATCGATCATCATTGGTGATGGTAGTTCTTTGGCTATCACTCACATTGGTTCTACTCTCTTCCTCCTTCAAGTTAAATCACGTGCTTTGTGTACCTTCTCTTTCTCGCAATTTATTATCTCCGTCTGTAAATTTTGCCATGATAATTTCGCTTTCTATTGAATTTTATCTCGATTCGCTTTTGGTGAAGGATTTGAAGATCGCAAATGCCTCCACCAAGGACAAGTCGCTGATGGAGCTTCATGTGTGGTCCTCCAAAGCTCTTTGCCTTTTTTTCGCTTCCAAAGCTTCACGCCACTTGGCATCTCCGCCGCGCCATCCTGCTTTTTCCTATTATTCGTAATCTTGCAAACAATAATTTTTAGAATTATCTACTGCTTCACATTCTTCTTGTGATTCTTGATTATGTAATAAGAGCCATAGGCTCCTTTTCGGATTCCACTTTGTCTACTACTCGCCCTTTGGAAGTTATTTATTCGATGTTTGGTCATCACCTGCTTACTCTGCTGACAATTTTAAATATTATGTTCTCTTTGTTGATCATTTCACTGCTACATGTGGATATACCCGCTTGCATGTAACTGACGATATAATACCTTCATTAAATTCAAGAACTATGTCTAAAAATTGTTAGATGTTCCTATCAAAACCTCTATTCTCGATAATGGCACCGAGTACATTAAGTTACGCCCCTTTCTCCGAGCATGGCATCTCTCATTTCACTTCCCCACCTACACCCCGCAAAGACAACGGAATCTCTCGAACGCCGCACTGTGACATATATTTAAAACCGCCTCACTCTTCTTGCCCATGCCAAAATCCCGCCACCCATCGGGTCCTATGCCGTTAGTACCGTAGTTTACCTCATCAATCGATGCCCACTAAAATCTTAATATGCTTTCTCCGCATCTCAAGCTCTTTCCAAGCCTCCCAATTACTCTAAGCTCCGAAGTCTCGGTTGCCTTTGCTATCCATGGCTTAAACCATACAATCCCTACAAGCTTGCACCTACATCCAAGCCATGCTTATTTCTTGGTTATGCCTCACACAAAGTGCTTATCTTTGCTATGACATCTCTCGAGTCCCAGATGCATATTTCTCGTGATGTTCGATTCGCTGAGGACATCTTTCTCTTTGCTAGCATCACCTCGACTCCTCTTTACCTCCGTTAACCGCCTCCTTCCTTCTCTTTCAGATGAAACCGCTGTCGTCCCTATTCCTCCACCGCCCCCCTGCCTCCTACACCCCTCAGAGACTTTACGAGCCCGGGCCGCAAGCTCCTCCTCCTCTCCTTCTTCCTCCCTCGCCGCGGCCCCTCTCTCCTCCCCTTCGTCCCTCCCCGCCGCCTCCACCCTCCCCCACCACAACATCCCATGACCACTCGCTCCCAAAATAAAATCTACAAACCTCAGAAACTCTTTAACCTTCAAGCTCAACTACACAACCGCTACCTAGACACCGAGCCTCAACCCTTAAGCAGTGCATTGCGTTGTCCGCAGTGGTGTGTTGCCATGTCGATGACGAGTATAGTGCACTTCTTCGCAATGACACGTGGTCGTTAGTTCCCCCCGCCGGGTTTAAATATAGATGGTTGTAAGTGGGTCTTCCAATTAAACGGAACCCGGATGGCTCGATTGATAAATACAAGGCTAGGTCTGGTTGCCAAAGCGGTTTACACAACGCCCTGGTTTGGATTACTTCAAACTTTTAGTCCTCGTTGTTAAGCCCGTTACGATCCGCCTTGTACTTAGTATCGCCGCCTCCTTTGGTTGGTCTCTTCGCCAACTCGATGTCAATAATGCCTTCTTACAGGGGACACTAGCTGAGGATGTGTATATGGCTCAACCACCCGGGTTTGAGGATGCAACGAAACCCACTTTTGTGTGCAAACTTCGCAAGGCGATCTATGGTCTTAAGCAGCACCTCGGCTTGGTACCATGAGCTTAAGTCTTTTGTTCTTACCATGGGTTTTGTTAATTCAGGGCTGATCCTTCTTTATTTGTTTATCGACTTCTACCAAAGATTACTTTTTCTGGTATACGCCGATGCCATAATTGTTACAGTAGCTCCAAAGTGAGCGTGTTCAGAGTATTATTGACCGCTTAGGCTCTCGGTTCTCTATCAAGGACCTTGGGCCCTTTCGTATTTTTTTAGAGTTGAGGTCACTCATTCGACCTTGGTTTATTACTCACGCACTGTGCACACACGTGAGCCGCTTTCAGTTCATATATAAGATTCTAAAGCGCTTCACGCCTATGCCATTGATGCCTTTTCCGTGATCCCGTTGAGCTCCCCTTTATGCCGATCCAACTCAAGATCGGTGTTTTGGGTGCCTTACAAGATTTATGCTTCACGCGAGTTGATATTCGCTTTGTCGTTAATAAGCTTTCCCGCTTTATGCATGCACCGACAGAGTATCATTGGATGCTTGCCAAACGCCTCTTGCGCTATTTATCCTTGCACTCCTACTATGGGTTTACGCTATATCGATTCCCTTCATGCTACATGCTTTTTCAGATTTCGATCAAGGTGAAACAGGATGCCGGATATCACGACTGCGCTCTTCTGAGTATGTGCCCGGTTACACTTCTACTTCTGCTTATATTGTCTTCTTGGGCAAAAATGCCATTTCGTGGAGCTCCAAGAAGCAAAACTCAGTCTCTCGTTCTTCCACCGGCCGAGTATCGTGTGTTATGGATACGGCCGCCGGTCGTCTGGTCGATTTATCTTCTTGCCGATCTTGGCTTTACGGTTACTTCCACGCCCGCTTATTTTTTGTGACAATTTGGGAGCGCTTCGCCTCGCTGCCAACCTGGTTTTCCACTCACGCATGAAGCACGGGCCATTGATTATCACTTCATTCGTGAGCATGTTGAGCGTGGTCTTGTTCGTGTTGCTCGTGTTGTCGCCGCGCACTAACCGGCCGATGTTCTCACCAAGCCTTTGCCGCGTTATCCTTTTTTTCGCACTTGTTTCAAGCTTGACTTCGCCGACTCCGTCCCGCTTGAGGAGCGATTAGAATATATTATTTGTCATTTACATTTATACCCTTGTGGTCTCTCTATATAAACTCATTGTACACAACATTATTTCTTAATGACAATTATTTTGTTATTCATCAAATCTAATACTTTGCACTTCTCTCGATGCATGTCGGCTCTTTCATATTCGTGGAGCGCTTCAATTTTCTCTCTCGGTTCGCCAATTCTCTCTCTCAGGTGACCATGAAACCCAAAAATTTTCTACCCCTTAACTCCAAAAGTGCACTTCGTGATGGTTCAAATTTTCATAGAGTATTTCTTAACATTGTCAAATGTTTCCTACAAGTCCATGATGTGGTCAATGCTGGTGTACTTTACGACTATGTCGCCAATATTGGCTTCCATATTATTCCCTATCTGGGAACCAAAACTCGCTGACCATCCGCTGATACGCCGAGCCCATATTTTTCGTGATCGAACGACATCATCTATAATAATAATACATGCCTCTAACGCCCGTAACACCGCCATCTCCTTCTCATTGCTCCGCCATCTTTCTTGGTGATGACTCAACATGCATCCGTAAAACTTAACATTTCAAATCCAACGATTTCACAACCATTCGATCAATTCTGGTAGCTCAGACGGATCTTTTGGGCATTCTTTGTTCAAGTCCATGAAATCAACACACAACCGACACTTCCCATTATGTTTTTTCACAATCACAATGTTTGCTAGCCAAGTGTGGTATTGAAGTTCCTTTATAATTTAGCTTGAACAATCTTATCGAATTCGACCTTGATTGCGACCTTTTTTCCTTATAGAAATGGCGAGCCCTTCATCGAATAGGCTTGAAGTCGAGGTTGACATTAAGGTAATGCAAAGGCGATTTCGGCTCAACACCCTCAGATCTCAGGAAAATCCAAGCAAAAGCATCCATGTTCGCTAAGTAATGATATCGCCTTTCCTATTCTCGCTTCATCCAACTGAAGCTCCAATCTTTATCCTCCGATCCGATACGCCTCTGCTCATGATCACCTCAATCGCTTCATCTTGTGTGATGAAGTTTGGTTCATCTCACCGTAGAGTGTCGATATGACTTTATTGGGTCCGCCTCATTCATTTCATCGCTTGGCCTAAGCATTCTTGCATCTAGCTTCATCCATCTTGTTAACTTGGCATGGGCCTTCCTTGTTTTCAACCTCGCTCACCGCATTAATTTGGCCTCGAGCCATACGCGATCCATAATTGTCGGTTTTGGGCTTCTTGTAATCGCTTCGATTTGGGTAATTGGCCCGATTCCTAGTTATATGTTTATGCAAAAGATCTAGCCGATTTACTATGATCCCAAACTCATCATCATCACAAAACTTGCCCTACCGGGTGCCGCTGAGACAACCATTTGGAACTTTCGAGAGCGGGATTCCTAGGATCATTGCCTAATGGGAATGAAAATCAACTACAATAAAGTTTACCTTTCTACGCTGGTGTGACCGTAGTCCCCAATTTCAACGCCGAGGTCAATGCTCCTATGACTCAACCATATCATTTGAGAATCCTTCTAACATTCCCAGTGTGAAGGCTTCACCGACGCCCATATCCAATCGCTAAGCGTGTCCTAGTAGATGATATCTCTTCCAAAGGTCCGTAAAGACTCGGTTTTACCCCAAAGTTATTGATGCCTTCCTCGATCACAATTGGCACCTCCATCGCCTCGCGATTCGCTTATGGTGAATGTGATATCCTACTCGATTCGCCTAATACAATTGGTTTCTCAAATTCTCGGACATTGATAGAGTTAATTTGGCTTTTGAGTTGATGGTTGCTTGGGAATTCTCTCTAATAACTCGATTTCATTCACAGACTTATGAGGCGGCCTGTCATTTCGCTGGCCTAGCCATTCATCTTGTACTTGTCCAGAGACCCATCCTTAATCATTTTGTCAATTATCCTTCTCAATGTAATGCATTCATCTGTTATGTGACCTTGATCTTCGTGAAAATCACAATACTTTGATTCATCACGATGCTATGGATCGGCTTTCATGGGCCTCAGATTTGGTAGTTGATCATGGATTTCATACATAATCTGCTTCACAGAGGTGCTGAGGGGAGTGTAGTCCACCTTATTGTACTTTACCGGCTTCCTGATCTCGCGATCCTGATTCGATGTCCTTCCGCGGTCTTCGTGAATTCACGATCCTCTCTCAAGGTTCGGGGTCATTTTTTTCTTTTCCTTTTCCCGATGGTGATTGGATCGCCTTAGTCAGCCCTTACTTGCGAGCTTGGTCTAACAAATCGCCTAGACTATTGGGGAGGTTTATGGTAAAATGAGTTTTCATGGAGCCTTTAGCGATCCCGGTGAGGAAACTTGACTTGACGTCATTGTCTGGGATGTTCCTTGTCTGGTCGTATATCCGCATGAACTTGTCGTAATAACTTTTGTTTGATACGCCCTCCACCTGGCGGATATCGCATGCATCCTCAATTGTTTTTTTTGGCATGTCCTCCGCTTTTGAATTTCGCCAAGAATTTGCTTCTTAAGTCTTCCCAATTCTCAATCGATCCCGGAGATAGGTTGTGGATCCACGACGCTTCGCTTCTTGCATGTCGCTTACTAGGATATGCACCATACGGACTTACTTTTCATCGCCAATATGATGTGGGTTTCGAATGAAGTTATCCACCATACGGGTAGGCGTAGTTCCTTGATAATAATGATACGGTGGATAATGGACCTTCTCCGTTGGCAGTGAGCTCAATATCTTACTAGAAAGCACGCTTATCCTTGAGGTCGGATTGGCCTTGTCTCGATGGCCTTGACCTCTTCTCGCTTCATCAATTTTTTTGCATCTTTTTTGAACTCGTCATCTTCAACATGGTTAGCGCGCCGCCTCTACATGCCTGCAGTCCGCCTGCATCGCCACTCTTCTTCCCGCCGCCGTCACTGCCTCTTATGATTTGGCAAGAATCTCGCTCATCTCGACCTTCACGCCATGGGATTAAATTTCTTTATGAGTGGTTCTGACTCAAACGTCGTAGCACCAGTCTCCTTTCTACGTTTCCCATACGCTCTAAGGCTGATCTCCTTTCAACATTTTTCTCAGGGGCTCTTTCAAGAACTTGTTTGCGACACCGACCGCAGATGACCGAATGATTTCTCAATGTTCATGGTTTGGGTCGGCTCGATGACTTTCGTGAGGATCAACATTGGCCCCAATCTCGTTTTTCTCGGGCGCCCTATAATCGCCTAGATGTAGGCCCGCCGCGACCAGCGTAGCGCTTGTGCGAATATCTTGTCTATGTAATCGGCGTAGATTTCAGCAAATAGCTTGCCTCGTGGTCTTCCTCGACCGGGGTACTGATCGATCGCTCACGCCTTTCATGGCCTCAAGTTCCTCAATTTCTTTCTCGAGAGCTGGCCCCAAATTTTTATGAGATTCTCTTGATCTCACTGATTGATGACTCACGAGCGCCGCGATCCCTTAGTGGATTCTCTCGTTGGGATCGATCCTGGGCTCATGTTGATTCTCATGTGTTTCTTCAACGCGGTTGCTGTGATTTTGTGTGGTCCTTCCGAAGGAGTGTGGGGACCAGCTACAAGTTCACTACCGCCATGTGGCACTTCCCGATTGGTTGTCTACGCTTAAAAACAAAAAGTACTATGACACCTAACAACCGATCGTCTGGCCCTCCGACACCCATCAAACTTGTACTCTCAATTTTAGGCGGTGTGCTCAAGAATTTGTTGAAAAGGACATTTCCGGCGGTTTGTAGTGGTCCGACATACGGAAATCGGAAATTCAAGGATAATCTGGATAAATAAACCAGAAATCCAATATTATACTTTCCTTTGGTGATTCCGACGCACTACAACTTGATCTTAACAAAATTCTCGAATATGCGTAATATATCGCAAACAACCTGTAACATGCAGAGCCAAAAATATCAAAACGAAACACTTTCACAAGTTCTTAACGTGGAGATGTTGAGAGTGACGACTTCTCAAGTGCAAACTCAACAAATCTTGTGCTCTTGCTTATTCAAACAGATGTAGAGCTCAAGATAACAAGCAACTAGTTCCCAAAATGAGATTTCCGCCAGAAACGATAAGAGACTCCGATGAGTTTCTTGACAAAACTCACGAGAGGTGATTATTCAAACGCAAACTCGTGATTTCCAACAAGCGCGGGAGTTTACCTTATGTTTGAAGCCGATATGAATCTATGATATGATTCTCGTGAGCTTTTCGTGAAGATACTCGTGAAGAAGCCTGGTGTTAAGATGAAGATCTTCTTGGAGCCGCCCAGAAGTGAGTTAAAGTGTTGGCATGGTGCCGCATAAATCGAGAGAGAAGAAAGATTGATCTTTTCCCGGTAACGGAGCCAATCGATAATGATGTGATTATCGCGGGTATTTAGCGTGGTGTATGTAGTGGATATCCGTGGTGAAAGTGAGTAAACACCGTGGTGTGTGTGGAAAAGAGAATTCACGATGGTGCTAAATGAAGAGTAGTAAAAAGAGTTTGCAATTTGGCAGAGTTTGCCTTGGTTATCTATTAATTGTCTCTATGTTGAATGGTTACATTGTGCCCTATTTATAGGAGAGCCACCCACTAAGGTTTGAGCCACCATATTAAGGACAAGTAAGTACAAATCAATATTGATTGAGCTAGCGAACATACGGCGGGTCAATAGATGCGAACCCGATGACTTCGCTGCCTCAAGGCCCTTGTCTTGCCAAACTTGTGGTAGCTTCTTCCACTAAGTGTTGTGGGCTTGGGTCACTGGCGGACCTGATAGCCATGGGAGTTTGCGGTCCGGCCCCCTAGCTTCTCCACGCGCCGCTTGGTGCGGCTATAAGCTTGGTGCGGGACCAATGGTCTGCGTTCCCGATTTGGCTTACATTATGCGGGCTTGATGGCCGGTAGCCTTGCCTTTTGCAGCTGCCGGACGGACTCGAATATGGATCCACGGGTCGACATGGTTGTGCATATCAAGATATAAAAAGTTTAGAATAATTTATTATAGAATTTTTACACTTTTGGTCCTCATGTTTTAACTTCGCTTAAAAATAACTTTTTATGTTTTGAATGACACTTTGGTCCTCAATTTTTATTTGTTTCATTTTAGGACAATTACCTAATAAACCATATAGCAAGGCCGATTAAACGCTTGATCCAACTCTAGCAAATATGACGATGCTTTCATATCCTATCTAAACGATTAAACATCGACATTAAGAAAAAATTAAATACCTTGTAGATATTTTTTTGTTGTGCATTTGTGTTAAGTTGAGGAAAAATTAGGTATTTGAAAGAGGAATTAGGGAATGTCGATGCTTAATCGCTTAAAACGATATGAAAGTATATGTGGATGTCCTGGTTGCATCCTTAAACCTTTAGTCGATGTTAAATTAAATGGCATTAATGTGAATTGTTCTAAAATCAAACAAAATACGAACATAAGTGACCAAAAGTGTAATTCGTAAACATAAGTTGTCCTAAAATCAAACAAAATACAAACATAAGAGATCAAAAGTCATTATTCGAACCTCAGCTGTGTTTTTAAACAAATCTAAAACACGGCGCCAAAAGTGTCAAAATCTCATTTCTTATATAATGGGTTTCAGAGTAGATAGTGACTTAGAAAATAAATATCAATACACTACCCTATCCTGCGAAGTTTTAAAAATCAAATTCATTTTCTTCCTACCATTAAAATACCCTACCCTAACCCAGAAGCGAGGCTGATATCCACCGGGCCGGATCGAAATTAATATTCCTAGTTACACTATCGAACTCTCACACCCTGGCCAATTCAAAAGACAAAGTTGTCACTTAGCGCCCTTTTATAGCGCCCTTTTCTTTTAACAAAACTTCAACTATATATTGCATTCTTGCTCTTTTACCGAAGAGTTAGTCATGATGGCTGCTTTTATCACATACAATATTATCGATGGATGTTTTCCACCTTTCGTCTTCTTAAATGTGTACTACTGCAATACATGCATGTTAATAAATTTTAATTTTATTCATCAAACGTGTATGGACTACATAATATAGTGATCAAAACAAGAAATATATATTTTGATATATCAAATTTAGGTTAAAAACAATAATTGATTTTAGATTAGAAAATAGTGTTACAATCAATGAATTAAAGAATTTTCAATTTCACTAAAGAACATTGGACTCTAATTCTACAGGAAAATTTTGCGTGACTTCCTACTATGAAGATCCCGCAGATGCTAAGGCCACGCACAAGCGCGCCATGCTACAGGCTAAGTTATTCTCTTCACACACATTGCCAGAAATATAATCGCAGATTCACCGCAGTGAAATTCCCCCGCCAAAGAATTTTCCATTCTACAAATATGTTCAGTTAGTCTACTCGGAAAACATTGGACTTTAAAAATCCACTTCTCGATAATGATTGTCCTACTAAAAGATCGGTCCAAAGTCTATTCATCTGTACGTAAATAAACTTTACTGCTCTTGAATCTTCAAGATTCATTCAACAAATATTAACATGTTTAATCAGTGCCTCTCCACACAGAAAATTCCTCGGAAAAGTTGATAACAGCCATGATGATCTTGTCCTGAAGAAATATTAGTGTCGGAAAATAAGCCAGCCTTGGAAATAAAAGGGCAAGGGCCAAACGGATTGATTTGAGAAAAGGTCATCGTTTCTTGGGTGAAAGGTGCAATAGCCTTAAGATTGTTTAGGACGAACGGATGATTCAATACTGTTGTGTTGTCCATCTTCTGAAGGGATCCTTTTCAAAACATTTTTCCAAGAAATCCTTCCAGAATACTTAAATTGATGAAGGTATCTCTGGCCCTTCTTCCACAATCTGCTTCAATAAATCCTCTGTATCAATAAACTTCCAAAGGCTTTTTCCGGTGAATATCTTCAGAACCACGCAAACCAAAAGACCAAATATCCATGGCGCCTTGATGCTCTCCATAAGAGATGTATGATTGATTCCGTGATGCGTAGGTTGTGGTTCCCCGATATGTCTGGTGCGCTGCCTCTGAGAATTCGCTACCTTCTTGGCCAAACAATCGACGGTGATCATGGTTAAGTTGATGTAGACGGTGATCATGGGTAGGGAACAAAAGAATGTTTGCAGGCTTGATATCACAGTGTACAAATCCTCTGTTGTGAATATAACGAAGTCCCATTAATATCTGATGAGTAGAAAGCTATGAGTCTTTCCGGCATTAAGCCATTGTAACGTCAGATCAATGTATCAAGAGTTCCATCCGAAGCAAATTCAAGAAGCAAATTGTACATCTGTTGACCGTTCTCGATGCTGAGATCTTCTCCAAAGCATTGAACAATATACGGACATTCTCTGAATTCTTGCAATAACTTGGCTTCCAATTTCAATGAAGAAGCTTGTTCGAGGCGGCAAGAAAATATTTCTGGGAATTAAAGAGGTCGTCGATCCTCATCCCATGCCAGAGACACCGTCCCAAACGAACCAGACCCAAGAATCTTGAGTTTCTTCCCCTTAACAGCCATTTAGAAAATTGATTGATCACAAAGGAAATTAAAGAAAACTACAAGTTTGTATTCCAATGACAAAGCGCTGAAAGTTGATTGATTCAATTAATTGTGTAAACCGAAAGCGCTGTACATGTATATATATATATATATGACGGAAATTGGAATAAATTAAATATAAATCCTCTTCTTTTGTTTAAAGGATTATTTACGTCTAATTTTTTTCACATAATAAGGATTTTTTTTTTTTTTTTTATTTTAAGGATTTTATATTGCAAATTTTACTACGATCGCGATCAAATCCTAATTGATTGGCCCAACCAATAATCAATAATTTAAGATATTTGTGGTAGTTTTTATGTTAAAAATCAACCACCAATCATGCTGGTTTTAATTGCTGATACGACGATCCAATTACTGATCCAAAATCATCATCATGGTAATTAATGTTTCCAACAATAATGGATAATGTTTTTAATTTACCGTAACATTGATATGTCTAGAAATTTTTTTGACATAATCTATCACATGGTAATAAAATTAGGTATATTGAGAATAACAAATTTTACGATTGGCCAATAACCTACCACCGAACGTTGTTTTAGAAATAAAACTATATCAAATGGTAAAAGAAACAAATATTTTTAACAATCGCCTCGTCATAATAAGCGAACTCATGGAGTATATAAAATAGGGAAAATTATGATAAAGGAAATTGTTTTTCTTTTTTTTAAAGGAAGGAGCAACAAAACAAAAGCATCATATTCCAGTTCCGCATCACTGGCGTGGGCGCTAGTTCTCTCCTAACAAGCACGGCAAAACTTGAAAACCATTCTGCAAGTCCATGTTCATTCTCGACAGGGGCTAAAGCATATCCGCGCAGATCGACATCAGAATTGTATGAAACAACATGCAAATCAACGCAAATCCACACCAAATAAACACTGCTCGATTTCCAACCTTATAACACAAATACGTGCAACAAAAGCAGCAATAGACACCATACAAACCTCAACAACAAAGCTAAACACGATTTGAACACCCATTTACCTTGTTTAATTGTAGAAAACTCGAATATCAAAAAGCCAAAGCTTGAGAAAAAGCAACCCTACAATGATTCCTCGATTCCTACACCAATTAACAATCTACTATCAAATCTAAAACACTATTAGGGCCTAATTGCTACGAATTCAAAAGAAGTCTCAACGATTCTAAAAAGAGGGCGAGGGCGAGGGGCGAGGGCAACCAAATACCTTATCGATTATAAAGATTCTTGAAAGATGTTAATTGCTCGATATTAAAATTGTAACGATCCGCTCCAAAGCCGAGCTTTTGACCAGGGACGGACCATTCGGCATGCCAATTTAATTTTCTTACTCAAGGAAAATCTAATTTCAATCTCAATACACTTGGAAAGAAGTAGAAGTATCAAACCGTGAATACAGATTTATATGTCTGCTTTCCTACTTACTTTAAAACACTTCACGTAACAACAAGTCATTCATGTGGTCTTGCATTAACCTAATTTCCAATCTACATTCATTGACATAATATGACTGAATCATCCAATCGTTCAATTCTAATCTCAAATCTAAATCTCAAATCTAATAATGCATACATGATCGAAAAACAGCTTTCTGCAACAGTAACAGTCGTACATAACTATTGTATCAGAACATACATGTTGGTGTAGTATAAATAATAAAGCAAAACAGAGGCCTTGGACATGTTTCCTGAGGTTCAGTCGGTTGTTGTTCACCGCCTAGCCGATGGCTCCAGGACTCGTATGGTCTAAATCCTGACCGATTTCCAACACTTTGGTGCTATATCCAAAAGCTACTTTTAACTATCAGACTACAACTATGTCAGCACCTAAACGGAAAAGAAAAAAAGGAAAATTCAAGACTCTTCAGCGCACGTAGTCATATCCCACAAAAATCTCTCAACAACCAGCCACATATGTTAAAACTTTCTCCAAATCTTCAAAATTCCATCCGCAAGAGACTTCATATGTTTCCAGGCAAAAGATATCTTTTCAGTTTCCGTGATCCTTCTCCAAGTTCCTATCAATACATGTACATTTCACCATAGAAGCTAATTCAATAATAACTCAAGAAAGGAACATGCAAAGAAATCGATTCATCTGTAAAGGAAAACACTTGAGAGAGAGAGAGCATACAGTAAGGTTAGTTTCAATTCCTCTTTGAAAAAGTCAAAGAAGGTGAAGCTTTTTTATTAGCAGAACAGCTGGTGAACTTTATATGGGCTTCCACAAAGGACAACGAAGAAAAGACACTAGTGAAAAATGAAAATTTTCTTGAATCATAGATATTCTTCTATAGAATACAATGCAGTTTTATTAAGGGAATCTAGGTCAAATGTAAAGGAAGGAAAAATAAAATAAAATGAAGCAGTACATACTAAACCTTTTGTGCTCTGAAATGCACAAAAGGTGCAAAAGAAATCACCTGAACCACACAAGAGTCTCTTTTCATTCCAAAATAGTTGAAACAAAGAAAAAAACAAGTCAAAGAAACATAACAAGCAACTTATGAAGCTCTCAGCCCAAAATTCTATTACAACCATTTCCCAATTATGACTCAGTAGTCAAGGAAATAGAAGGTACCAGGTTACAGCTTAAAGGGACAACTTTCCAGTCTATTTGTCAATAATTTACCATCTCTCGAGTACACTCAACGTCTTAACTTCTCACTGCACATACTTATACAGGTTTGTAAACATTATGGTGCACTAAAATTACTCAACTTCTCATTCCACGTGCCTCTTTTAGTTTTGTGAAAGTAGGAGGATGCAATAAATTTTCTGATTATAGGAAAAAGATGCAAGGGCCCTCCAAAGAATAATACAAGAAAACTAAAACCAGTTAAACTCTCTGACCGAATGTTGTTTACCTAAAACAAGATTGGGGAGGGGCAAAAAGGATCAACGGTACACGAAAGTTAATGTTCTCACTTATAATGGATGAAGATTGGCCGCTCTGATAATTATCTTTTAGTATCCAAGTCAGCTTTCCAGTTTCCACATAGATAAATCAGTATGAAGTATAAACGGGACTCATTTTGCCAGAAAATAAATTGACATATTCAAGTGAAATTTTAACTAATTTACGACTGAGAATAGGTCTATTTGTAGTTGGGACATTTGTACATTTAAACACAAATATACAGATAATGAGTGAATTGCACCTAATACTTTATAGGGGAAGTCATTACACATACAGGTAGGCATATATTTCTGCATATAGATGTTTGAAGCTAGCAGTATGAGAATCTTCAGATAAATCAGATCTTTCACATGTCAAGAACTACCCACTAAATTACAAATGCAAATTGAACAGGGAATGCCATTACATGCACCAGAAACACATTATCATGTAGCCAAAGCTTAATGAGGAACGCCTTGTCCACTCTCTGCTAATTTATAGTACCGGCGCCCAAAAGAAGCAGATGAATATTATTATAGATCAAATAGCAACATCGAAAATAATCACGTAAATCTTGCACGCTAGACGATGTATTGAGATGCTACCACAACCCTCTTCCTCCCAATAAATAGGGATAATTGAGGGAAAAAATTCATTTTCAAAGTTTCATTTGGTTTAAAGCCCACACTCCTTTTTTCATGGCAACACTGACTTTTTAGAATGTGTTTTCACCTCAAATCCTAATAAAAATAAAGGGTTTAGGTTGAGGAGCATTTAATGGATGGTTTAGGTTATTTTCAGGGGGATGAGTGAGGTGAGTCAGGTGACTAGTTGATTTTTCCTGAGAAAATCAAGGAGAGGGGTGTGCATGAAAATTATTAGAAACAACTCAAAAGCCTTTATCTAGGATGACATCCAGGAATCTCAAGTAGCCATTAAATTGCTTAGCCTTTCCATTATTGAAACAAATAAAGAAATTGATACCCTTACCTTGTAAACTCTCCAACTTGGGTTGACTCCTGGTAATCTTTAGGTTCCACACCAAGTCCAGGCGCATATTTGGTGTCTTCCAACTCCACGGATTCATTCGATGATATATTGATGTTGGCATAATTTCATGCCCTTCCTCCGACATATGAACTAATTTAGTAGTATCAACAGGTCCATTATCCTGCCAGGCATTTAACTGAAGATCACCATACAGAAATTCTCCAAGCCAGCATGAACAGAAGGCAGCCAAATGAACATGAGGTTAAATCGAGCACATGAGCCTATTCTTATAATGCAACTATTAGAATCATGTAATAATACGCTAAGTAAACTCTTCGTACTAGTCCTAACTGTCTACCAGGACACTCAGACTATTTTGCTATTGCTCGCACCTAGTCACACAAATCTTTTAGAAAAATAGTGCTGGTATACTGAAATCCTGTGATTTATCATATTCATAGACACATTAAAACAGATGTAAAATGTTTTGACCAATCAAAGGGGAAAGACTTACTACCAGAAGAGCAACAATGATGAACAGTAAGATGACATAGAACTGTTTCAAACCTTAGATGATGAAATTTCGCTTGACACTTCTTGTAACCCTGAAGCCATATTCCTAGACACAGTACTCAAAGATGCAACTGAGTGTCCGGTCTCACTTCTTCCTTATTTACATCAACAATTTCAGTCACTCACCCTCCGCCTCGGTATCTCTTTCAAGAACCCTCAGATAAACATCATCAGAAATCTTTGAGCCAATGTCTATATTGTTTGGCGCTTGGTCGGCATAACTCAAAGATTTACTGCACTATCTTCTTCATTTCCTAATGAAGTCCCAATCAGGTATCTACACTAATCTCTTCACATACTAGCATCTTCCCACATGAATCCTCTACTGAACTACTCAATGGTTCACTTTCCTTCTTGACCCTTTCATATTGCTGGTTATTATGAAACATGCCTGCCGATGGCGCTTGGGATTCATGCTGCAATTCCTCGACAATCTTCTTCACTGTATAGTATGATCCACCAACTGCACTCTTAACATGGCTAGGAGTTGGAAACTTCCCAGCTGCTCATCACCCTGTACCTAAATATGAAGAATATTTACCATTTCAAAGATTCAATGACATATCACTCATAATATCCAAACATACTCGAGAAGTAATTTCCCAAATTCCCCCTCCCCCTCACAAGAAAAACGACACAAAAGGTTGTCTCCGGCATATGATAATGTTGTGATGTATGCTGCTAATTTGATGTTACAGTAAATCATCTCCAATTTTGTCAGGAGCTTAGCAGAACAAGAAAGAAAAACGCTGCATTTTGAAAGAAGACATGCACAATGACATATTATTACGCCTATCATCCAGGAGAAGGCATCTCCAAGTAGCTGTCAGGTTAAAAATGTATTAACGTAATAAAAGCATGTGCATACAAACACTGATCCTTATCTTCCGGGTGAGTACTATAAGGTAAGTAATCTGAGAAACAAGTCTTTGAGTGTGTTGAAGTTATAACATTATTAAACAAAATGACTACCAAGTGAAGGCGAAATTACTGAATTCACTCCATCAGGCATCCACTTAGTTTTGCTTCAATCCAAAATTGCTGATGTAGTACAACAATATATTTGGGCACTACAATAGACATACAAACCACACTCTCTCAAATTAGAGTACATACATCAAACATCTGCCACATTCACATAACTTTAAATTCAAATTGCCATCAACATAAAATGCTAGGATCAGACATCCAGCTGAGCGAGCTCTAGAAGATATAAAATGATCATACAGCATATCATAAAATCAAACAAGGACATCACCTCAACTTACTCAATTTACCAGACTGTGCATTGCTGTTCATCGTACACACCATCTCTCCTGAGCCACTAATCTAGAACTTATTATGCATGCTTTTCAACAAAGTGTCCGTAAACAAAGAAAATCTTAACATCCAGATGAAACATAGTAGTTAACACCCAGAAATGATAAAACACTTGTTCAGCTAAGCTGTCAATCGGACAAGAAATGACAATAATCCACACCATAAGTTCAAATATCATTGTTTGGCTACCAATCAGGCTATAACGATTTATGGAATTATCAGACAAAAATTTCAAGACATAAACCTAACAACAACAATGAACATCAGGTTAATAAGAGTGGTTAAAATCCAGGTACCATGAGAAAAGCAGACGCTCATCTCCTCGACTATGGTTGTCTTTCACATGGGAGAGGACGACTTATGATAGCTCTTGGGAAACTGTTAGAAGGAGGGCAGGCAATCCAAATGATACGGGACAGTCAGAAACACTTAACGAGAGTACAATGCTTACCCATACAAGGCAAATGAAAATTAAGGTCTGAACGACAGTGGTAAATGCCCACTAGCAACAGAATGCTGAAATAAAGAGGGTAGATCAGTCTATTTGATTAAAGAAGGATCTAAGCTGCTCAGATGATTAACTTCAGTCAAATTGAGGCGGATAATTAGCTGTCTCCAAGTTTGTTGGAATTTTCCTCTTTAGAGAGTCTGATTATGTTAGGAGTCTGTAGCCTGTTCAGAATATAAAATGGCTTGTGTAATCGTGTTATTAGACATAACAATCAATGCATAAATCTTCGCTGTCTCTATTTTATGATTTAAACACTTTATCTCCGGAATCAGTGACCTGTAACTTTTTGTTAGCTCAAATATTTTATGAGGATTACTCTTTCTCATTGATGGACAGTCATTAAAACTAGACTAAGAGGGTTAGTATAGAGTCAATTTGGAATTTAATCACATGATGGAGGCTTCTGACAATCCTAGAAGGCATAGACTGCTAAATTTTTACACCAGATAAGAGATCTCATACCCAGTTGGAAATTTATTTCAGAATTTAAGTAGAGAGGAGGCCAGCAAGTTTAGCAAACAAGAATAGGCAAATGATTTCTAGTATCTCTCATGTTGCAATACTTAGCATGTCCCAATCCCTCCATCACCAAGCTATATTATCATGATGGTCTGTCCTCTGGACCAATCAGCCCAAGTATATACGTATCATACCAGCTCAGTAACATATACATTGCCTTGGTCATAATGTAAGAAAAGTTTACTATGTTTAAATGTTAAGCCAAAAGGTTGTTTAACCAAGAAGTAAGTAATCATGTGCAAAATTTTGTACAACTTTGTATTTAATGTTCATTCATGTAAGATTACAAAAGCCAATTTAAGCCCTCCACAACTCAATTTTGATGATGCAAAAATGGATAGCCACGCTCCAGAATATAAGGTTGGTGAAGTTCAAGAACAAAATAGCTGTCAGTCAAAAGCTTGAACTAGCTATGGATAACTCATTTTGTTCGAACCAGCTTGCTCTCCTCAAAAAGATAAATTAGGAAAGTAAAATACACGGGGAATCCATACTCAAGAATTCAATTGGAAAAATTAAGCTCTTCTTCACATAATCTATCCTCCTACAGACTCTTGGTTTTCTGCAGTAGTGGAAGAGGTAGGATGTCAAGTGTCAGCAGGGGTCCCTTTCTACCAATAGTTTTTACCTATAAATTCTTTAGGGTCTCGTGATAGGACAACTTCTATAACTTTACATGATTTTTGTCTGTTAGATTTAAGTTTTTCGTCACAAGAAAACTCAAGGGCACCTAGTGCGTGGAATAGATTTCAAGGACAAACAAAAACTCTCGGTTGTCCAACATACTACTGGCATCTCATGCAGAAGAAGGGGAAAAGAGAGACTAAAAGTCAGTGAAATAAGGAAATAATTACTACCTTTGGCATGCCACAACAAAAATGTGATACAGATGGACAATTGCATAGTATGGTATCCCCTAACAACACAGACATAGTTACATGCAACGCTTAGTTTTTGTAGTGAGATGTACTGATGTAGGTACAAGAACCATGACACATTAAAATAGGTAGTCATGTACAAAATTCATCACAAATTTCAACAAGAATATTCCTTCTCCCTCTTCGTGATGATGTGCCTCATATGCTGTGTGTTCTTGCAAATTTTCTTTACATACACTGGAAAAATGGAACTCTGAGGAAAATGCCAAAGAAAAGTGGTCAACCAGGTTCCAATTGAAAATCAAATGAATCAAGCTGAGAATTCACATACTCAAGTACGTTAAAAATTATGCTCAAAACAATTGAAATAGATACAAGGAGCGCCTGAGATGTACTTGTTCACGAAGGATTCCACCAAGGATCTACGTTCAGTTTTGGACACATTTCTCCACCCCTTCTCTGTGGTGATGAATCTAAATGAGCAGAGGCCGCGAACTGAGTATCTTTGACACTGAGTACATGATCGTCCTGCAAAAGCTAACCATATCACTGCACAGGAGAAATGTAAGGTACGAATTACAAGAAAAGCTTCAAACAAAAGCACGGCACTGAACACTTCAGTCATGAGCCCATCCGGATTTTATTTTCAGACATCAAAACCTTATATAACTCTACCCAACACAGCTTAGTTGTCTTAATCCACTCCACCCTACCATACAAATATAGTCCATTAGTCCACCTGACTCAAATTCCTCGTTCCGCCTCTGGTCGCGAAACTAACATCTAGACATTGCTCTAGTAGTACATATCATACTGATACAGGGAATTTCGAACCATCCATACCTCTGCTAAAGAATGAGTACATTACATTACATATTTAAGCTTTGGAGTTTGGAGTGAGATTTCGATCAGACAATATTGCAAACACGTGATTAGCATTTTTTTTAGCGAACATTGTGTTATTCTCAAAACATGAAGCTGCCACAGTAAGTTTTTTCGAAAAGCATAGACCAAACAACTAAATTCAAAAGCCAAACTAAACAGAGAAACAAAAAAGAAGGCAATTTTTGAAGGAGAAAGAAGAAGTTAAAAAGAAAACCTCGACTAGAAATGGAAAGTGAGGCAGAAGAAGAGGAGAGGTGTCGTGCAAGGCGTTGCATCTCTTTCAATGGCTGCCTTCGATAACTCAATCGCAACCTGACCAGGCTGTCAGACGAGGCATGGAATAGGTTTTTACACAGCTTTTTTTTCCCCCCCGTCTTCTCGTCGGTGTTTGAGACTTTGATCTACCGTTCTCCTGAACACTGCGATTGTTGTCCTCTCTACCAATTCACAGAAGAAAAAAAAATAGAAATTGGGGGTTATATTTGCCATTTAATCTGCATTTCTTTTTTAATTTTAAAGGCATTAATCGAAAGCTAAAATTTTAATTAGCCTTAAAATAAAAAAATAAAAAAAAGAAAAGAAAAAGAGGGAATGCTCAAAATTAATGTTTTTCACAAAGATTTGCCTTACCGCATAATAATTTATTTTCGATTTTGCCTTTAAATTTTTTTCATCGACGTGTTTTCATTCTCGACCGAGTTCACATTAATACTTAAACATTATACCTATCTAACGCTGGCTTAACGCTAAACATTATATTCTTACTTCAGACAGAAATGAAAACGAATTTTTCGGCAAGTAATATAGTTTTCAAACATACATAAGAATGCTCTTTATTCATACCAAACAATACCTGAAAACATAATGTTTTACTTATAACATGGTCTCAAACTTTTATGTAACGATATAATGTCGTTTTTTTCGACTTGAATTTGGTCAAGAAAACATAAATTTTACAGCCGCAATATTGGTCGGTTGCTGTTCCATATATAAAATGCCCACACGCATTTAGAGAGTGTAAACATCCCAAAAACAAAGAAAATTATTCCTACCCATATCGTGTCCAGAAATATGTTAAAACATACAATAAGTTGGGCTTAAAATAATATACATTTCCTAACTCATTTGTGCAATGCCAGAACGACATGCAAGTTAAATATCAAACGGTTTCACTCGCCATAAGTTGAGTAGAATAATATACATTTTTCTCACTCATTTAAGGCCAAATGATATGCTGTGTTAAATATCAAAACGGCCTACTTTTCCCCTGTGATGTAGAAACAACATTCATGTGAAAAGACAAATTCCTAAAATAACCAATACTTTGATTTTAAATAAAATAACCAATATTTTGAGGTTATATCATTTATCTATAATGCTTTTTTTTAAAAACGGATTTACCTATAATTTGGATCATCTTTAAAATTATAACCTCAAAATATTGATAGGTTTTTGTCAAAAATGACACATTAATAAAATGCCGTGATTCAATTAAAACTAAAATTTAATCGCAGACAAAACCTATACAAATTTCCTAAAATACCTTTGTAACTAAATAAAAACCTATCTATCTATCTATTCTCCGCCCAACAAAAAGAGCACCACGTGGTCGAAATTGAGGTTCAAAGCTACCTATCACACCGAGCCTCCACTATTTTCCTCCACCGACCATCACCACGCCCACCATTTTTCCCGACATAAGCAAAGAATAATATCCATCCGCACTTCACCAGTAAGGAAAGGTCCATGGATTGTCAAAGCGGGCGGGGAATTACGCGCCCAGATATTGTGGGAAAGCTTTGAAATGCAATTACTATTTGGGGGAGAATTACTTTGAGATCGATGTGTATATCAGAGCTCGGCGATTGCAAACGTGGAGTTTGCATCCGCGCTAGTGGACGTGACGGCAAAGAAGATTGATACGGGTTTTTGGTGAGTCTCGCAGGAGAAAGAGTCGCTGAGAAATTATTCGGGCGCCATAGATTTGTCGTCGACGGTCTTTCTCAGAAGGCTAAATCGAAGGTCCGAATTTTTTATTTTTTGAATCGAAGCTCAATTTTTGAACGATTTCGGGGAGAGAAGCAGGGGTCGGTGAGGAGAAAGAGGGTGACGGCCGTGAGCTACACGAGTTGAACGATCGATTTGAACGCCGGAGTTCGAACGCCGGGCAAGTCGTAATTTTTTTTTTTTAAGTTTAGTGGTTTGTGGTTGTTACTATTAATTTTTAACGTTACTATTATTTTTGTAACGTTACTACATTTTTGATGTATTTTATCTGCTTTTATGGGTCAAGTATTACTTGTTTATTGGCTCACATTACATTTTACTGTTGTTACTATTTGTTTTTAGGTCAATTACTACTTGTTTTTAGTTTATCTGTCACATTACTTTTTATTTGGCCATGTTACTACATTTTGCCAATACATTACTTGTTTTTGGTCACATTATTTGTTTTCTTGGTCACATCGACTTTATCTAGCATACTATTACGTTTAATGTGTAAAAGGGTATGTTTGTCCATTTATTATGAATTTGTCATTTTTAATCACAAAACATGTAGTGAATATCCTTCCTGGATCCATTTTATTATTTTTTTTTATTCTTCCCACTTCTTCCCCAAATATTGGTTTGATGATACGGTGACAACTTTGATTTGATGATTCGGTGATAATCTGATATACAATGACAATTGTCAAATACTTAATTCAAGAATAATTGTCAATGAAGTAACACTTTGTGAAGATGAAATCATGTGTCGCTCCATTTTTAAGTTACCTTTATTTAAGAAAAATCGGGTGTCGCTTCTCAGATCCTCTAAAACCACTATTATATATGTTATGTAGTTTTTTGTCTCTCTTAAAATTTATATTTGCCTCATTATATGTAATAATCAAATAAATTGACATAATTTTTTATTATTTAAATTAAAATACAAAGTAATTTGACGTTACATGTTGAAAGAAATTTTCATCATCCCTTACCCTCGAAAGAAGTTAGACTGCAGTGCATGATATACGCTTCTAACTCTTGACACGGACTAATGGTCCCTGCATATCTCGGGCTTTTAAAAATAATAAAAAGAATAGTCATTAAAAAGTGATACATCTACACAAATATTAATAAGATTTTGCTTGTAAAAATAAAAATACTAATGTAAATGTTTGTTTCTCACAACACATTGTTTTTAATGTGTCATATTCATTTATGTGAGTAGAAGTTTAATTGTGTTCTTGATAATGCAATATATATATAGTGTTTTTTTTCAATATATATATATATATATATATATATATATATATATATATATATATATATATATATATATATATATATATATATATCAAAATTAGTGATTTTAAGTGATTAGTGATTTTCATTATATAGTTCTGTTTCTTCTCGAATTCAATGAGAAAAAACTATGTGAAAAATTGAGGATTATCACATTGTCACCTCTGCATCCTGGGTCCGCCGCTAAACACACACCTTTTCTTTGGCTCAAGGGACGCTTGCTTCCGGGACCTTAGTTTTTTCCATCAAGATTCTGGAGTGAAAGATTCTCTCAATTGTGAGCGATCTAACCACACATCCAAATGCTAAAATCATCAAACCGCTTCTATTTATTTTTCAAAATTACGCCATTTTAATGATAATGCCAGAAACAACGACAATTCACCTCAAGATTTGATGATCCAATTCGCTATTTCAATACCTTTTCTTATCTTATTAAAACAAAACCTTATTGTAATATTAATAAATTCCTGAAAACAAAAAGTCCAGCAATTATATTTCTTAACAGAAAATTACAAGCAGTATAAGCTAATCCATCTCAAGCTCTTTCCTTCTACCTAGCTTCTACTATTCCATGGTATCTCGACTTAATCAACTTTCTGTAATGTTGATTATTGTGAAAATCTGATCGTAAAGCCAACTATGGAGGATTGACTTTTTGAAAGTCGATACTATACTCAAGAATCTACTTACCTGAAGTCCATTTAGTCTCGATGTCGTTTTTATGTGGTGTCATGTAAGTTGATAACTATATAATTGCAACATTAGAATTAATATAACAGCAAACATATAAGTAAAAATGATGGAGACACAGAACATCAAAGCAGGATCATACAAATATTTATCAACTAATGATTACTTACACATGAAAAATAGACAATCAACCACCAATCAGAATAAAATAGAGAATAAAATGCTCTTCACTAGTTAAGAAGTGACCTTGAATTGAAGGAAACTGGTTCTGGAAGAGCAAAATCAAGATACTATAATAACACTGCCACCTTAGTAAACCGCTGCAAGCAACGACCGACCATGGCAAAGAAGTGTTTATCAAACTAGTCATCAAACTACAAGTTTTTGGCGCTTGTAACAAACCATGACTTCTCCTCAAACATTATTTTCAAACATCACCACAAACTAAATCTATGCATAAACCGAGATCACTCTTTTCTTTTCTTCTTTCTCATATGATCACCTCGCCATCTTTGTCTATGATTATTTTGACTTACACTTCTTCAACGGGCCAAACTCATCTCACGAGACAAAAATGTCAGATCATCATTGTACTTCCCTTTCGGGAAGTTTTTCACTAATCTATTCATAAGGTTGCAAACAACTAGTCTTCTATTCAACATGAGAGCTAGCCTTCCACCCACAACCGCAACTCCTTATCCACGCATGAAAGGTTCAGATGCTTAAAGTGTATTCAACAAACCATTCACAAATTCTTTTGCACGATCTTCCAATCGCCAAATATTGATTTTGGTTGTTTCAAATAAGAGGAAAGCGAGAATGCCATCAATATTTACTCAGACATGTTCGGTGCTTCTCGCACTGTAGTCCGGCAGGGACATGACAAGGTATGATCTTGAATTTTCCCTTTATGATATCAAATTTCTCGATATCATTATAACCACCATAATACTCCTTTGTTCAAATTTAAGCAACTAATAAATGTATTTGTTGATTTAGCAACGGATTTGCATATCGCTTTTCAACTCCGCTATCAAATGGATTACTAATGGTTCTCAAGGATGAACTGAACTCAAGTTGAGAATCTCTCCATTCAGATTAGCGCTTAATGCCCTATCTTGAAAAGACAAAGAATACTTTTCAACGAGGATGATAATACACCCTATAAATAGTGCTTCCCCAATCAATTCCATCGGAAAGTATTATCCTCACCGATTTATGTTGGATATCGCTCTCAAGGTCTAATCAACTCTTGTAACGATTTATCAAGAACTTGGAACAATGGAGATGGTGATTTGGTGATTTAGATTTGTTTTGCATCGAGCCTCAGAGTTATTTCTCTCAAGTTTCCTACGATCCAATATGTGTAATTGGAATCAAGTCATTCGTAGTTCCTTCAGTGATTAGTTATATGAGGCGCCTCGCCATTTCTGTCCTACAAGTATTAGGTTTATTTCATAATCCCTAAGGGCGATTATTACGCAGATCCCCGTAATTAAGTGGATAATTAGACTAATGATAGGATCGTTATCCATAATATCACGGATTCTTTCCATGTTTATCCTAATATATGTGGAGCACGCTCAAACATCGAATAAGGACAAATCTAGTGACTCAGGCTAAACTCCTGTAAGTCATCTCGACCGACTTAGGCTACCCAACCTCGGTTAGACCTTGAGTCGACTGCGTGGACTTCGAGAAGTGGCGGTGTCGACTCTCCCACCGGGGTTAGGCCTGCTTATGTCTATTGATGTGCGGCCCATGGCCTTTACATTTATTATCCTTCTCCTCATTTATTACGGCCATTTTCGAACGACACGTGGAAATGGCTAATCCTACCTCGCTATAACCCATCAAGTCTCGCTTCGCACTTTAGAGCAGGCGATCTCGATTCAGTAGAGCTCACCTCACCATCTTAGACTTGTCGGTTACCAAGTTTTCGCCCGCCATGGGTGGATTACCGCTACACGTCATATGACAAACTCAAAACGAGGCGCTTTCACACGCCTTAATGATGGGGTCGCGCCCCATACCATTTTTGGGGCTTATAACCCTTCGGGGCTACATCACGCCTTACATACATTTCAAATCTACTCACTATTAAGCCGAGATTGGAAGTTAGCCGTTGCCATTTTCCATATTTCCATTCGATCTTTCACAAGTAAGTTCTTCCATTCTTTCCTTTTTTCTAGCTACTTTATTGTTAATGAGTTGAGGAACTCGATAGTTCTATCAAAGGTTATTCGAAATCAGATTAGAATTCCGAGAGTGAAGTTTCCAATCCTGTGCCTATATCTCTGAGAACCATGTTCCCCAAATTGTTGAGAATCCTATTCCTGCTTGTTGAGAATCATGTTCCCAAGCCTTTAATCAACCGTAGGACTTGAGCACCCTGCTCTAGCCCCCCAATTCGATCCTTCTTATCCGGTCCTCCTCTTTTCTGACTTCCAATTTCTTTCCCAACTTAAAGGCTCATATGGTTTTCAGATCGCAGCGGTGTGTCACGGTATAAAATACCAAACTAACTCCGTGGCGGGATGATTTCCTCCTAAGTAGTTAAGTATCGGGATTAACATTGATTGCACGCGGTTACCTCTCCTGGAACGCTACGCTTGAGGGTCCCTTCCGCCTCGCTTTTTGACTATCATTCTCGAGCACTATGGGTTGGGTTGCCTGCAGATCTCACCTAACGTGCGGGCTATCATTGGCTTTGCCATCTAGTGCCGGTGTGTATGTATTCCGCTCACGCACGGTAAAGTATTTCAGACGCTTCTATCTGTGGTAATCTGGGTGAAGGACTCCCGGGTTGTACTGCTTTCTCACGCCGAGGAGATTTTATTAAGTCCCCGTTGAAGTAGCGCCCTAAAGACAATTTATGTAATTGTTTTTATAATTAATAAACGACAAATTTATTCTCATCTTATTATTTGCTTCAGGTTCATAAGTATTACACTACCAAAACCCTAAGTTGTATCACGTGAGCCATATAATCTGTGTGTCACACGCGATGATTAAGTTTTGGTGGTGATACACTTAAATTGTTAGTCCGTGGTGAACTTAATCAAAGTAATGGTCTATTGATTGAACCACCATTAGTGCGCCTTTAACACTTTACCGTGTGGTGACCTTCTTATTTGGACCTGGCCGATATTGGTTATCTAAGTGGGGCATTTATATATGATGTAGTCATTTAGTTTTGGACCGATTTAATATGAATTTCACATATAATTCCATGATTGAGAAATCTTATTGAATCACAAGATGATCATATACGGATTAACCTTAATCCTCGGCGATTGCATATTCCTACTTGTTTCAAGATAAAGGTTTGATGTGTTCATATGATTACTAAGAGGCTAATCAATCACTTTCACGCTGGCACTATTCTAGAATGAGTAAGAAGTTTGTGTCTCTTAGATATTAAATCCATTCCTTCCTGGAAGTAGGAAAGACATTCCCTTATTTGTTGATTCTAGAAATTGATCGATCGGGGCCGAGTGCATATTGGTTATGAATTAAATGATCACTAGTGGGTTAGGTAAATAATGATAAGATGTAATGAAGAAGGTTTATGAAATATTCCGCTTCACACAGGATAGTTCTATTGAGGTTAGTCTATATGTAATGATTATATCAACGGACACCTCTATTGACTGACGCTTTGAGAATAAGTTATATCTATAATCGATAGAGTTTCGTTTCTGATTTATGGTGACGTAATTCCGAATTAAAAAGTTGAGTAAAATGTTCGGCCTGAATGAATATTTTATTCAATTTATTGTAGCTAATCGTTATAGGGTCCATGGTCCTCCGGTTGGCCTCCAACACGTGAGTAAAATTGCTTTTGGAACTTTAGAATAATTAAATAGTTGGTCTATTTAATGAATATATGATATTATTTATTCGTAAATAGTATGTATATGTAGAATACATTTTCTATTATCCCAATTGGCACACAAAATGACGCCACTTTTAGTTGGTTTTGGGAAAAGAAATTTTCTCCTAATTAATTATAATGTGATAATGTAATTATTTATACGTTAAATAATTATAAATAGAAATTAGTTTTTATTTGAAAATAGAAATTGTTTTTCCTATTGGATAAAGGTTTTTATTTTCCTAAAAGGAAAATATATATTTGTAGTGTAAAAGATAAACTCTCAAATTTTTAGTTATTTTCCTATAAAAAGAGAGTAGCTCCTGTAACACAAAATAGAACTCCGTAAAACCAACGCTCACTTTTTTAAATAAAATAGGCGACGCCTACTTTGGGAAAAAAATAGAGAAATTTTGTTTTCGTCTGCCTTAGCTATCGGATGAAGAAAACTAGGTTTTTCTTTGAAGGCATATTCAGGAGGTTCGAATGCGGGATTGACGTCCACCACCGTCGCTTGAAGATACAACTCGAAGATCATTTACTTCTCTCCGTTGGGTAAATCTTATATCTTTAGCTTAATTAATTAATCATGTGAATCTAATCATTGGTAAAATCGAAACGAATCTAATTTGTTGCTTCGCTGCATGATCGAAAGTGTTCGACCGTGCCGTGAATCGGATCCATTTCACATCCAATTCTGGGTCGGATCTCGATTCGATTTCGTATATCCACATGTGGTAGCAGAGACAAAGTTAAAGCGATTTTGTGATCTTGATTGCATAATTAATTAATAAGCGAGTAATTGAATAAAATTGCATATTTTATATGTTTATTATATGTATAAAGGTGATTGAATGATTTAGCGGACTTATATGGATTGGGTTTGGTACTTGTTTACTATTTAGATCTATTGTAAACCTAATTTTTAAGGTGTATAGGAAATTATGTAATTTATTTGTTGTAATTTAATTCCTAGTAATTAGATTTCAGGATCAATTCGGCGCAATCGCGTTGTATATATAAATTTTTTCAAGAACATCATCACAATTAACGTGGGTATCGGCGGTGGTGTAGCGTGCAGATGGGCATCATCGAAGACCCGGAGGATTCAAACCCGTGCCGCCTGTGATATGATGACGATTTTCCACCCGGCCGAGATTTGTTCAAGAATCAAGCCGCAAATTAATACGTAGAGGCGGCAGATTAATTAGTAAACTTTAAACGTAGGTTTATTTATTTATTTTATTTCTTATTTATGATTAGATACGCGGGGCACAAACTCGTTCATCTCAAATGGTTTACTTTTCGCATTTATTTTCTTACGTGTGATTATTTATGTGATATAACCATGCCTTGCATCATATTCATGAATTCCACTCCAAGCATACGATACATGTAGATAATTCATTTTGACATTGATTAGGCATGTATGAAAACGTAATTAGTTTAGATAAATTTTAGTAATTAATTAAATTAATTGAACAAACTAAATTTTATCCGATATAAAATTCACATGATAAAAATAAAATTTACTTTATATTGTTTTGGGATCTAAAAATTTGAGAATTTTGATTTTGATGATCAAAAATTTGGAAAATCGTGGAAAAGATAGGACACTAACTGTAGACGTATTTGGAAACTTCGATAGGAACCGATAGCTATTGCTTTCATGATTTATTGTTTTCGATTATTGGAAAATTTCGAGATTCTAAATTTTTATCATGACAAGATTAGGGACTATAAAATTATTTGGGAATTTTAATTGTGTAGTGTCTACACGAAAGATTTTCTAAATAATTGAGAAATTGAAAGTCATGAATATAAAGGTCACTAGCTAGACGGTATTTAGAACAATAAACTAGCTGGAGCTTTAAATTTCGTCGATTTAATGTTTTTTAAATTATTGGAAATTTCATAAGTCCTAATGTATTAGGATTATAAAATTTTAGTGAGTTTTAAATTGTAGTGTCTACACAAGGAATTTTATAAATCCACAAATCTAGAAAATCACGTAATATAATGGCTACACTAGTTAGACTTGGTATTTGGAATCGATGAACTAGAAGGGAGGATTAACAATAATTATTCATGATTTATTGTTTTTCGGATTATAAAGAAATTCTCAAACTTAATAAGACTTTCTATTTTTCAAAATAACGAGAGTGGGAGCGGGAAGGTGACAACCACCCACGGCCTATAATTGCTGATATAAGTGCACAGAGAATGGTGATGCCTCGTGTCGCTTTTGATTTCGCCCCCTGGAGGGTGGCTTTCACCGCTATCAAAATTCAAGGCTTGGTCTCCCTGAAGGATAGGATTTTGGGTACTGCTCGAGTCCTCGACCTAATTCTGCGCGGCATACTGGGGCATACTTTTGAGATCTCAAACAAGAGGTAACACTCTAAAGGATATTTTAGGAAATATCTTACGGAAAAGTGAAGCGTAATCAACAATTATATAGAGATGTCCCATTCTTCGCTTAGTTGTTGAGAGATTGTCTCCATTTAATCGTCACTTCTTGACCTACCTTGAGGCGGCACTAGTGAAAGGGGAGATTATATCCTTGGAATGGCAGGATAAATCGCATGCATGACATCACGCTTATAATTCCTAAAATTATTTGATGTCAGGTGTACGATTTGATTTATATTTCCTCATTATAATTTATTTTACAACTACGTATCATCTCAAGGTATCTAAACTCACAAACATATTATATTGATCGATGTTGACTTCGTAGTGCTGGAAAGTAACAAGAACGTTGAATTCAATAATTTGAGAATGAAAATTAATTTTTCGGAAGATGGTGTTCCTCTCGAGCTTACAAACTTAAGTGACATTGATAAGTATGTCATACCGCTTGCCACTGTTGAACGGGAGACAAATAGTGTTCAAATACGACGAATGATTTGGCAAAGCAATCTCATCGATATCCCACGCCACGTGTGAGTGTCTACTCAAATGAATCATTCGTGGCGTACATCTCATAAAGAAAGCCACAAGAAAGTGGAAGGTAAATGTCTACAAGTGTAAGTCATCTAAACTAAATAAGTTAAAGGTCTTAACCGTAAATATTAATAAAAGAAAGTATAGATAAGGAAAGTGATTTTGATCACTAACCTATGAATCCTTAGAGACTTCCTTAACCTGGTACTTTGACCTGGAAGCTAAGTTCTTTTGTAAGAACAAGGTAGTCAAGTATTCATGACAAGAGTGGGACAACGGGCGCTTATTTCATTTTTAAGATAGTGGAGTGATATAAGGAAACAAATTTCGATTTTAATCCTGAATATCGCAGTAAATTTAATTGCTGTGATTCGTTGGAACTAATGGATTCACTTTCAAATCCATAATATAGTTGCCTAACGAAAGTGAATATGACATTTGTATACTTCATTCTAAGACTAATTTTGTCCTGATAAAGTCGTAACCACTCATGGCACGTCAGTGCGTATATGTAACACATCATTAACTATTAAGACAAATGTTGGAT